>OX638359.1:34406711-34620593 GCA_951812935.1 Hermaeophaga mercurialis | reverse complement strand
ATTGTGTGTGTCAGTTACTTGAAGCATATTATTGCATATGTCCTTAGTTTTTTTTTTATTTGTCATTATTAATTCCTTCTTCGTTATGAGGCTAAGAAGCTGTTATTATTTCCTTCTTAATTACTAGACTCTCCAATGTCGTCATATTATTATCTTTTATTGTTTTTTTTTCCATGGATAATTGAGACCACAGAATGAAACTTTGAGTCACTTCACATCATCAGATCTGTTAATTTAACAAAATCTACAAGATACTAATTGTATCATTAACAATATTGAATTCTAAACATCTTTTAATATTTTTTATTTAAAGATTTATTTCTTTTGGTTGTAATATTTATCTTTTTAGCTGTTTCTTTCTAACATTTCATGTCTATTTATGAACGCGAAAAAAGTAATCCGTATTGGCAATACAGCCCTGTTGGCAATGGCTCGCTGTGTTTATAAACTTCCCCGATTTTGTTTCAGATACTCGTATTTCAGAAGTGTCTTATTACAACAAGCAAACGAAGGCAAACCAAGTGTTAAATATACCAATGGCTGCACAACTTATTCGGAAAATGGAATCTCAATGCTCATTTATGAGCTAAATGCGAGAAGCTTTTTGCATTGTACGGAGTCATTCACCATAACTTTTAATTTATGACAATTGACAGAGAAAAATTGAAATAATATAAAAAATGGGGGCCTAAACAAATTGAAAAACGTAGAAAAATAAATAAATAAATTAATATAAATAATATAATTTTTATAGAAAAGAGATTGCGCCGAAAATTTATTCAGAAATAAAAAGTCATAACATTTCTCTATAAAATTAAATCTTAACCGATTCTGAAATACACCTTTTATTAGGAACAGCAATAGAATTTTATTTTCGGTATCTACTATTCTTATTAATCATTAATATTAAATAAGAGCAAGTATGAACCTTTATCAACAGCTTCTCGAACGATAGGAGCAAATATCACTTCATTTTACCAAGAATAATTAAACAACTTTTTACAGGAAGCCAATCTGTCACCCGGTTCTATAAAAATACTAGTAAAATTGTTGTATAGAGATAAAAATAAATGTAGCTTCGTTAATGGTTTTTCAATGACTCAAATCACATTGTTGATTATTATAATTGGCCATAAACGTTATCAACGAATAATTATTAAGTACTGAATGATTTTATTACAATGAAATATCAAATCTTCAAATAAAAACTTAGTCGACTTAATATTAAAATATCTAGAATCTGATTTTTTTCACAAGCAGTAAATTGTGGAAAGTCTAATTTTAACTTTGTTTAAAAAAATTATTAACCTGAACAAGGAAATTTAAGGTCGGCCAGCTTTAAATGATAATTAAATGCTCTGCTAGGAGTAAAATAATCCACATAACTCTGTTCGCCAAGTTAGGCACGATTTTGATGTTTTAAACACAGTAGTACATGTAGTTTTAAAACTATAAAAAATGCGTCTTTTTAAAATCAAAGTTGTAAAATATCAAATGGAAATTATGCAGATCGGGGCTACAATTTTGTGAATCAATAAAGAATAACTGCAATCCATCCCTAAATTGATACAAGATTTTATTTTTTCCGATGAAGAACTTTAACATAAAATGATTAGTTCAGAATTGTAGATTACTTAGTAAAACCAAACCAACCCTAAATAGGTGCTAGATCCTCACATCCAATTACCGCAAAAGGTAAAAATATATATATAATCAATCCCTTTCTACCCATAGGGTGTAAGGGGTAACTGCTTAGTCTTTTCTTTATTTCTTTATAATTTTGTTCGAGTCTTTTCTATGATTTTTCCCATTACGCTGTTCCAATATTGCTTTGGTCTGCCTCTCCTTCGTTTATTCTGCACTCTTGCCTCCCATACTTTCTTGACGTGTTGAATTATTCAATCTCTGTAGATATCTGTCTCATTTCTATAAATTGTTCAACTGACTCAATTTCCAGGTTCCTATGGGTCTCTTCGTTCCTTATTCTGTCTAATTTTGTTATTCCTCTCACCTTTCTTAGGTACTTCATCTCAGCTGCTCCTATTTTTCTTTTCTCTTTCTTTGTCAGTACCCAGGACTCGCACGTTCATCTTAGTTTTCCGTGATACTTTTTTTTATTTAATACACCTCTGTTTAAAGCATAGTACACTCTATTTGCTATTTCTATTCTGCGACTTATTTCTATTTTCTGCTTTCCTGTCTCTTCTAACATTACTCCTAAATATTGGAAACTACTAACTTGTTCTATCTTCTCATCATCTATTGTAATTTCTAGGTTCTTCCTTTGCCGTGATATTACCATTACCTTTGTTTTCGCTTTGTTCATTTTCATTCCATTTTATAATAATACTTGATTCCATATTCTCAAGTTTTCTTTCAGGTCTTTTTCACTCCCAGTTATTATCGCTACATCGTCTGCAAAGGCACATTCATTAATATCGATTCTTTCCAAATTTTTGTATCCAATGTGTAAAGGCTTGGTTTTCCTCTCTGTTTCTTTTATTATTTTGTCCATGTAGATAATGAACAGTAATGGACTTAAACTCCCTCCCTGTCTAACTCCCTCTTTTGTGGTGAATTCATGTGACATGAGTTTTTACTTATTACTTTGTTTCTGGTTAGTTTGTACATATATTTTATAATTCTTATTAACTTCGAATTTATATCTCTATCCTTCAGACATTTCCAAATGTTCTTCCTAGGTATTCTGTGGAATGCTTTTTCCATGTCCAATTGGTCCCATTGGTTCTATTTCATGCCTCAATCGTTTTTCAATTATTTTTTCAGTAAGTAAATATATGGGATGAAATTGTAAGAAACACAATTATTAAACCATATTTTTTTGAAAGTTTTTTGAACGGACCAGCATATCTATTTTTTAAGAAGATATCTTGTTTCAACTTTGATAAATCTATTTCCCAGTAGAATTAATCCTGTAAGTTTTAATGAAAGCAGATGATTTCAGTAGAACGTTGCGACTGTTATTAGACTGTAGATGTTCGAAGATATGTGGATGAAATATTTTCCAATTGGATTGAAAACCAAATAGAATGGCCACCGAGGTCGCCAGATCTCATTCATCGATTATTTTGTGTGAGACCAACTGAAAAACGTTGTAGCCAACACTAAACTAGAAAATATGAAATTTTTTTTAGAGAGAATCGGAATAGAAATAAACAATATTTCTTAAAATACCCATAATTAAAATTTATCAAGAAATTATTCACTTATTATTCATTTAGGGTACTGTCAAGTACAACAAGTAGGTACTATAGTTAGGACATTTAAAATTGAGTTGTTTACATCTATTGTCAAATTCGACATAAAGAACAACAAAAACTAACTTACTAATTTTTCTGCATTATACAGGAATCTGTACAAGTATATTTGGAATCTATGCAGTCGCTACACATCTGTAGATAACAAAAGCAGTTTACAAGAAATACATTTCTTTCCAAAGGCTATAAAAATACTTATTTCCACCCTACGATGTGGGTACACAAAATAACCATTTTTAGTAAACACTTTTGGTTTATGAAATAAGTAATTTATTCCACATTTTATGAAAACACTGCATAACCAGGTGTTATTTTCTTTGTTGTTTTGTTTTGTTTTTTAGAAAAAATTTGGTCTCAATTTAGTTTATCCTTCCTCTCTTATTATCTTTCGCTAATATTTTAAAAAGTGTAGTGTGTAACACACTTTAATGGCACGATCCTCGTAATTCAGATAAAACAATTTAAAACATATTATCATTTCATATTGATATCTGAATCTGTATAAATATAATTGAATGGGAGAGCTCCATCAGATTTAAGCACAGAGGAAACTGGATATTTTTCATTTGAAACAACAATGGCAGTTTTATCAACAAGAACTTTAATTAAGGTACCTACATCAAACAAAAATGTGCTATATCAAAATAAAATATTATGAAACCTTGATATTGCATTTCATTTTCAAAGTTTGTTGATGTAATTGTATAGTCGATGTTTTGGTAAAATTACACCGACCTTTCCAATCCATCATGCTTCGCATTTCAATGGATTATGGATCGTATTTTTCAAAATGTTGAAAAATAGCTTTCATGCCCATTATCCCACTTTTATATCTATAATTTGTGAAAAAAATGTAATTGTAAAAAAATATTTAACAATTTATTTTTTTATAAAGATAGTCTAAAGCACCATGATATATACTTACAAATAATTATTCTTTATATCAAAGAATTATCAATATTGTCCATAAAATAAAGATTATTTTTTATGAAAAAAGAAAAAACAAATATTGAATAATAGTCTGATGAAAAAAATTCCAGACGGATAAAACAATAAAGGAAATACGACAAAAAAATAATACTTACAAATAGAAAAAAATGAGGAGTCAGTTAGAAATTTTGATTGGAAGAATAGACAGTAACTAAAGATATAAAACTATAAAAATTAGTGGTCATAAACGCTTCAAATTAGAATCAAAAGGAAAATACGTAAAAACAACAAAAATATAGATATGTTGATGATGTTTTGGCTGGTTTTACAGGTAGTGATAGACAATTGGATGTTTTGATTTTATTAATAATTTACATCCAAAAATAAAATTTACAGTTGAAATTGAAGAGAACAGTTCTATAAATTTCATAGATATAACTGTGAAAAGAGTAAACTGTAATCTTCAATATTAAATTTATCATAAACAAACTTATATTTCCGAAACAACCTAAAGATGACAGACATACAAAATTATTACCTACCTCATTGAAACCAAACACAAACCTACACTTAATAACACAATAGAAACAACAGTGGAAGTACTTCATATACATGACAATGATGAATATAATAAAAAATAAAGAAACAACTAAAATATCCTCAATATACAGTATTGAATGAATAAGTAAACGTCTGAAGTTCAATAATTCAACATATTCAAGAATTCAAAAAATTACCAGCATTTCATTAAATTACACTCATTTTAGTCGGAAATCAAACTCCTGTATCATGTAATGATAAAGTAAAAAATACCTTACTAACTATCCAATTGATTAAAAAACTGAGTTTGAAAAAATACTTGTTAACGTTAACAAAAATAACTCCTTCCAAATAACTTGGCATCGGTCACCTAAAAGAAATCACTACATTATTTTGAAAACATTGTCAACCAGTGCTAGAAACATTGTAGTACCTCAACATCACTAGAAATTGAGTTCAAGAACTTATTGTGAAATTATTTTGCAACGTGAACAGGCGACACTTCAACTTCCAAAGTCCAAGGTTAGGTTTCTTTATTTAAACAAAATCTCTGAATTTATTAGATGGACCTGAATTATGTACAAACCAGAACTAGCCTCACTTTTGCTACAAGACTTCGTGTCAAACATTCGTTAGATATAAGGATAAAAGAAAACAAATTGTACACTGCAACACCGAAACAATTAAATCAGAGTCGCTGATCATCGCTGAAAGAAACATTGTACATTTTTTTTCATTAATAAAATATTTTAATACTTTTTAAATAATTGATCGTGTATCAATAAAATGCTATTTTCTTAAACAAATAACTTTTACTGGTATACCTAATATATAAAATTTCAGTTATATTAAATAATTTGGGTCTTATGAGTAAACAAAGTGATAAAATTGTACATGTTGCTCTCTATACATTGAAATAGAACACAAAGAGGAACATAGTAAATTGGTAAAACAAAAAATCTTATTTAATTTACTAAGATGAGTAAATATTCAAATCTATGAGAACACCTGATTACTTTTTAAATATATTTTTACATTTTCTTATAGATTATACTTTCAGAATTACAATAGTATGGATTTTGATGCGTGTGGTATTGAGAAAACAAATATTCATAATAAAATCTAGCATAACAATATCCTAATCGATCAACGAATATTCTTAGCAAGTTTTGAACGGCATCATGTGGTATTTCTTGAAAGGCTATCCTAATTCAGTTTTTTAAATCTTCTGTCGAGCTTTGGTCTTATAAACACGGATTTTAAATTAAATGAGTCCATAGAAAATAGTGTATGGGTCTTAAATCTGGCGATAGTGGTGTCAATTTTATATGTCCTTTTCGACATATCTATCTAAGGAAAAGTTTCAGTTTGGTATTGTTAATCCAATGTCAGCTCAGATTAGTATAGAATTTTTCTTGTTTTGAAATAATGAAATTAATCCTGAAATATTATTGATAAATTTGCAATAAATCTTATTTTATTCATTCCTGACAAAACTGCATCATATCAGAATCCTTTTCATTCACTTCTTGTAATAAATGCAATTTATTCGGATGAAATTTAAATTAGACAATATCCTTTATATCGATCTTTTGGTTAATATTATGATATAATGTACAGGGTACTGAGGTTTTTGGTTTTTCTTTTAGATAAGAACATAAAGTGAATTATCTTCATTTGTAGCCTGTTTGATCCAACAATTTTACAATTCCTGTTTCGTTTGCACAACCATTGAGACTATTGATTTTGAATTAATTTAAACAGGAAGTGATGCAATAAAAATATTGAATGCATCCTGTAGATACTTCTGCCTATCTCCAAATCCAGTCATTTATTTACAAAATCAAAATTTTGCATGACGATTTGACAAAATATTAAAAGTTTTCAACCAACAATAACCTACAATATCTTGTGAATATGAAGCAATATTAAATTTTAAGGAATTACTATTTGATTTATGCTCTTTATATTTTGAACACTGCACTTGTGTCATTTGTTTAGTTCCGTAAGCAGGTTTGGCAAGGGTCAAAAAATAATTATTTTATTTTATTTTATTTTTATTGTGTTAAAGCTAGTCTCATTTTAAAAATACTTGCCAAGTAACCAACATTTAAAAAATTATTAAATTACACCTAGTACTTCAAAAGTTATTTAAAAACAAACACGATTTCCAGGGGCGTCGGTTATGACCCCCTATCTTCATAGAGGGGGGGGGGGCGTAGGATAAAAATATATAGCAATTTGTGATTCATTTTATGTATTCTATCTAAATCTGGGAGATTGCTCAGATATTCTGTGACACCCTGTGCATTACTGTAACGAATAAAGCTTTTACTTTGACGAATAACGTACCAAACATGTTTTAATTAGTTCTCGAAATAAAACTTTATTTTTTAAACTAATCCAGAAATTAATATTGGTCCAGTTCAACCATTGCTTGGTTTCAAAGAACCCAGCATTACATCCAGAACGTCCTCATACACTGATTAAAACCCATTTACTTGCGTTAAATATTCAACAGACTTTATCGGAGACGCCGTCTTAATCTATGAGATATAAGGTGTTTATAATGTGTGTATTTTCGTGGTAGAACACTTTGTTTTATATAAAAGCTACGATACACGTATAGATGCACCCTAGTTGATGGCAAACTATCGTAGTATCGTTTACGTAGACTGCATTAGCGTTTCATATTAAAATTACTGTATGAAGCTGATACGGCGAGATCGAGTTTCATCTCTTTTTACCTAAGCTGAGCTATGGCAAAGTCAGTCGGAGGCTGAGCAGAGGTGTAAATTTAGCCGTTCCCGATATTTTAGACTCCATACGATCTCATTACATGATTTTATGTTCATTGGCGGACTTCGCGAATTTTCGCGGTCAATATTCGTCCGCGATTTTAAATGTACACAGAATGTGTTTAATATATCTTTATATCCATTAAGCGAGATATTAAATGATTCGTTAAAAGGGTTTCGATTAATATACAGGGTTGGGATCAACTATGGCACCAAGTAAATATCTTTAAAACGAAACGGACGATATTTATTAAATTTTGCAGGTATGTACGTGCAATGGGTCAAAATGCATCTGATGTACTTTTTTTTGTTAATACTATACTTCCGGTTTAACCGGAAATACCCTCAACTTTTTTAATTTAAATAGGATACCCTGTATATTTTTGCTGATTTTAAAGAGCTTGTTATTTCTCGAATTTGTACATACTGAGCTTTGTCAAAATAATTTGTAAAAACGAGAAATAACTCACTTTTAGTAGTAGAATAAGCAAATTTATTTACTTTAGACTAATGAGAATAATAATTTAGACAAAATTAATTCAAATGTTCATAATGCTCTCCGTTCACCTCCTGACAATATGCCAGTCTATTAACAAATTCTTGAGTCACTCTTTCCAAGACTTCTCCCCGTATTAGTTCACATTTATCAATAATTCTTTGTCTCAATTCCTGCAAGCATGTTGGCCGTTTAACGTAAACACGTTATTTTAGACAGTTCCAAAGAAAAAATCTAATGGGCTTAGATCCGGAGAACGAGCGGCCCATTCTATGAATCCTCTACGTCCAATCCATCGATTTGGAAAATTCGCATCCAGAAAATCCCTAACCCGTCTATCAGAATGGGGAGGTGCTCCATCTTGTTGAAACCAAACATCTTGTGGTAACTGCCCGTTCTGTTGAAGTGCAGGAATAATTTGGTTATTCAGTAAATCTAAATACTTGTCACCATTCAAGTTTCCGTCTATAAAAAATGGGCCTATAAGACTATTTTCGACAATTCCCAACCAAACATTCAACTTCTGAGGATGCTAGATATGTGCTTCGTGAATTCAATGAGGATTCTCGTTTGACCAATAACTTGAGTTATGGCGGTAAACTGTTCCATTTAAACAAAATGTTGCCACATCGGAAAACACTACATTAGATGCAAAATGTTCGTCGACATTACAGATGTCCATCATCGTCTGACATTTCTTGAACCAATTGTATCTTATACGGATGATACTTTTCACTTTTCAATATCTTCTCTACAGAACATCGACTTATACCATGGTTTAGTGCCAAAATTGTGGTAAAAGTTTGAGGTGATTTCTCTAAATCTATTTCATTGTTTAGTCTAATAGTTTCGTTCGTTGCGGTCCGCGGTCTTCCAGGTTTTGGCAAATTTGTGACCATCCCAGTTGTATTAAAACGTTGTAATGTTTTAGTAACTGTTGAACGTGATATGGCATTTTTTTCAGGATGCAAATCATTAAAAATATGACACCTTCTTCATGAGTTCTACCACGATCACCATAACCCATCATCATTAATATTTCAATACGATCTTTTTCACTTAAATGAACCATTCTTAATCGTACAATTTATTTCCGTAAATTAGAATTTGAAAGTTTGGCAACAGTTACCTCAATTTGTTTATCTAAATGGTATTTTACTCTAATGTTTAAAAACTTAAAAGTGGTTTCTTAAAGTGCCGTATTTCTTGTTTTTACGGAGGTTTTACACTAAACCCAGTATGTACGAATTCGAAATAACAAGATATTTCAAAATCTGAAAATATATACAGGGTGTCCCATTTAAATTAAAAAAGTTGAGGGTATTTCCGGTTAAATCGGAAGTATATTATTAACAAAAAATTGTACATCATTTGCATTTTGCCGCATTACACTTACATGCAAAATTGTTTCGCTCTGTGGCATCGTCAGATTAATTTGCATAAAGATACAAAACCAATTAGGAGTTTCTATGTGAATACACTAAATAATAAATTAGCAGGAATGTTCAATAAAACTTTAACTAAGTAAGAATACATATTAAAATATTCAGTAAAAACTGCTAATTCATAAACTTAATACACATAAGTTAAAAGAAAACAAAAAATTAGTTTCAATTGACGTTAGTAGTATGTTTTTAAAAATTCGTACATCTGAATGTATACCAATGGTAAAATGGTAAATACATTTTTAGAAAAAGGAAACATTAACCAAATTTTAATTAATAAAATTATATTCAAAATGAATGATTACTAATAAGTAGTCCAATCTCAAAAATTCTGGGAAATATTTTTATGGATAATTTGTAACAAAAAATGTTTTTATTCTAATATCTCCAGGAATGTATTGTTTTGGTATAGGTATGCTGATAATGATTTGGCTGGTTTTACAGGTAGTGATAAACAAATAGATATTAACTTTAGTTTTATTAATAACTTATAATCCAAAAATAAAATTTACCGTTGAAATTGAAGAAAACGGACCCAAAAATTTCTTAGATATATCTCTCAAACAAGTAAATTGTAATTACTCTTCAATATTCAATTTATCGAAAACCAACTCATATAAATTTGACTGTCCCTTATAACTTAAATAACTTCATGTCACATAAATTAGCAGCTTATAATAATATAGAACTTTTTCAATGCCAATAAATATAGATGATCTTAGTAGCGAAGTTAATATAATAAAGCAAATCGCTACCTCTAATAATTATCCATTATATCTAATTATTCATCAATGATCAATAAAAAAGTGGAAAAGATTAACCTTATGTTTTCAAATCGACCTAAAGAAAACAGGTCATACAGACCTATTACATATTTTGAAAATATTTCAAATAAAATATCAAAAATTACATCTCGAACAACATTTTCTATAATATCTTTTAAAGTAAAGAATAATGTAAATACATTTTTAATAAATATAAAACCCAAAATTCCTAAATAAAAAAATGCAGATTTTTACAGGCTAAATTCCCGGATTATCATGGTATCCATATTGGCTAGAGGGTAAAATTGAGATAAAATGTTGTATTATTTTCGACTTCATTTTTTACTTTCCAAATCTTTTTACTATTCAGTATGTTATATGATTAAAGAAGTTGATGGTAACGTTAATAGCTTTAGCTTAAATAAATTACACCAAAACTCGCATTTAATACAAAAAAGGATATAAATGAATAAGAAAGGAAAAGTAACTCTAAGTCTTATCACATCAAAACTTTTTATTCATTTAATGTATTAATAAGACTTAAAGTGACTTTCTCACTAAAATCTATTAATCACATTGGTGATGATATTGATGATGGAGTATCTCTACTCTAAACAAATAAATAAAAAAAAATGCGAATATATTTATTCAATTTACATACTAGGCCTTGAAAGTACTCATTGTACCCATGTTATTTAAAATCAGCGAAAAATTTAAATTTGGCTATGAAATTTACGTCAAACTTGACGATCACAAAAAAATTGAAATAATAATAATTTAATAGAAAAACAAACAACGTAAACAACATAAACAATATACAATTTGCAATGATAAGTTATTGTAGAAATTGTTCAAAATGATCACCGTTTTCTCTCAGCCATAAAATTATTCTTCGCCGAAAATTGAAGTCTACTCTATCAAATAACTGGTGATTGTTTCTAATTAATGTGCATTTATGCGTAATGCGATTCCACAATTCTGCTCGAGGCGGATTGACGAGGAATCAGCAAATTCTTTTAACGTTGAGATCTGTGCTCATGGAGTCCAAACTCCATTTATTCGAATACGTGTGGTATAAAAAGTGTCTAACAATAATCATAAAATGAGGGGTGCTCCATCATGCATGAACCAGTGATACAGTCTAGTTGCAGTGGCACCTCGTCAAGTAGATCCGGGAGAATGTTTTGGAGAAATTCCAAATAAGTTTCGCCATTTAGTCGATTTGGTAAAATAACCACTTTTTGGACATGATATGGATGTAGTTAATTACGTCAGATAATACGATGCACAGAAGTTTGCGACATCCAGTTTGTCGAAATAGAATTCTGGTACTAATATGTGGTGGCTAATCTTCACTTGTATCCAAAATAACTTCTTCGTTTTGTGCCCTGATTGCAATAGCACGTTCTCGAGTGTTACTGAAAAACTTGCTGGTCTTTCAACATTGGAAAATGTTTCTCTATGTGGAACATACGATTAGGAAATCTTCTCCGATATTGTTCAATATTTCTTTTGCAGTTTCCTTTACAAAACCTCAACACTAATAGCATGTCAAGTTGTTCGCAAAATGACAATTTCCAGGCGTTTTAAAAATACTACTAAAATTAAATGACTTTTTTTCGTGATCGTCAAGTTTGATGTTTAATTTCATTGCCAACTTTTGTATTTTAGATGATTTTAAATAACATTCACAATGTGTATAACTGAGATATTGATAACTATTTTTACTTCTTGATATTCAATGAAATATTTTCCAATGACGTAAAAATACTAATGCCGCCTTTTCGCTTTACTTTCTGAGTTTTGTAAAATTTTCAATTTTTATAGGAATTTGCTCAAAACGCCATGAATGAGTTACTTGGTTGGTATGGTTACGATAATCCTAGAGAAGATCTGAGAATTACTAGGACTTGTAGGTCACATTCTGGAAGCAATAGTTCTGAGTTATCACCAAAATCCCCAGGTAAAACAAAAATTATTTATTTTAAATATAAGCAATGTAAAAATTTCTGTTGACGTATATAAGACTTTATTATACCAACAGCCCCCCACAATCACCCTGATGTAATATTATATTATATTGTAATTCTAAGAAATGAAATGAATTATAACGGGTGTAAAATTACAGAATTATTCCAAGAACTACCTTCAATCATTAATCAAAAAGGTCTAACCCAAATACTTACATTCTTTTTATTCGTGACTTGCACTATTTGAATGTTATAGTTGCAGAATTCTTGGAAAGAATGGGGGAAGCAAATAAGGGGTGTATAGTAAATTAATAGGGTATAGAAATGATTTTTTCTTAGGTTTGTTTTATGATGCTAATTACAGTACAGTTGCACATTTACAATCAATTTCTCATCTATACGCCAGTTTTGTTGGAATTTAGAGTGATTTAATGTCTAAATTAGCGTCTTAATAAATTTATAGTTTCTAAGACTACCTATATTTCCTTATAACGTGTAAGAACTTTGAATATAAATTTAGTAAACTCAGAAACTAGTCGTAAATAATAATAGATTTTGAGAAAAGACTTCTTCATAATTTCCAATTTTACTTTTTTTTTTACAAAATAAAATAAATTCACACAAACAAACCATAGGATCATAAAAGTGACTTTTTTAATCGTTCATATAACTTCTGAGCTACATAGTGAAAGTACCGACGTTTTCGTCTTTGATTTCCCTTAACTTTTCCATTCCAATTACTTTCTTATTTGTATTAACTACTTTTTTTCCAAAAAATTTCTTTGGTAATCTAGTTTATCATTATATGATCCGTCATAAATCAGGTTAAAATGCGAACTTCGTAGAAGCATTTTCTATGTTTTTAGTAAAGTATCTCTCTTTGTAATACTTGTGCTCATGCTTTTATGTGATTTTTCCATGAGTATATGTTCCATCATGAATCTTGTTAAAACGCGAAGCTGATTGAAGCATGCAACATTTTCCACAGTATAAAGTATCTTTCTCAAAATTGCAAGAAATAAAGCAAATGCACTTTACAGAAGAAAAAGGAATGATTGGATAAATAGGACCATGGAAGAAATAGAAAGGAATAGACATGTCAACAATTTAAAACAATTCTATAACACCAATAAACCGAAACTCAAAATTAGACGAATAAAGAACAAAAATCGACAAACCGAACAAAACTAAAGACAGATCAAAAAGATATGGAAAAGCCATTTTGAAAAAATTTTAAACCATGAAAAAATCTAGGAATTAAGAAGACTGATAAAAAGCATTATAATAGTATAGAACATTACACTGGATATACAGTATCTTGTCGAGACTCAACAAGGAATAAAAGGAATAAATAGGGCTAAGCTCCAGGAAGGGATGGAATAGAAGCAAAATTGGTGAAATATAGATCAAACAACTGAAGAAACAAATACATTTACTCACGGAGCAAATATAGACTACAACTTATAAAATTATAGGCAATCTAATAAACCAAAAAATAAAGATCTGGGTACATAATTTACTTGGTGATAATTAAAATCAAAACTAAGACAATTGCTAGAGACATAAGAGTAAAGTAAGCTTTCATGGTGAAACAACTGTACAGTTTCATATAAATAAAGGAGTAAAGCAAGGAGACTCTATCTTGCCGATAATTTTGAACTTGGTACTTAAAAGCATAAGGAAAATAAACTTGAACATCAGAATCATAATAATCAACTAAATACAAACTATAGCATACGCAGACGACTTCACTATAATTGCAATAACAAAAATGAAAATAAAACAAAATATATGCAAATAGGAACAGGAAAACGACCAATAAAAGACTACCTAGAAATTCATAAGTACAATGTTAAAAGAGTGAACGCACAGAAAGAATCGAAATCTTTGAAATAAATAGAAAAGTCCTATAAACCAAAAAAATAAATAAAAACAAACATGACATTAACAATACTAATAATCACATTTGTCATGGAGGAGGCTATTATGACAAAAACAGAAGAAGAATATCTTAAAATAATAGAGACACGGCTAATGTGAACGGTACGAAGAGATGAAAAAAAAAAAAAAATAAAGAAATGGAAAGAACTAGGAGAAGAAAACTTAAAGCACTCATGTTTGAACGGGTTGACCACAAAATGCGACGAACATCTACAGATATGATCAAAAGAATCACAAACTGGACCCTTATAGACCCAAGAAATAATGGAAGATCGTGAAAGAGGTGGTTGAACAAGGCAAACAAAGACGTCAGAATACTAAAAATAAAAGACCAGACAAGATCTGCAAAAACAGAAAAGACTGGAAAAAAAAATAACGACGGAAGCAGCGACATAGTCGAAGCTGTAGTCAAAGGAAATAAGTCCAGTTCACCAAATTGATTAAAAACGCTAAAACCTTGCTATAAGTCATTAGGGTTAATGATTATCTCTCTTAAATACCCGTGCTGATGTTTAATTTATTCTCTCTTGTGTTATTGAGCATATTACTTGACACTTCGTGAACATATTGCGATTAAGTACCTCCTAGTGTGGGTTATTCTTCAAATGTGGGAGTAGAAATTTTCTCTTTGTATATAGTTTGTGGAAGGTACATTTCGTTCTTTGTTTTTCCTCATTTTCAAAATAGTTATCCAAATGCGGCTTTAATTTCCAGAGGGATCTTCGTTAAACAATCCCATGTTTTTTTATCGGTACATATTTCGTCTGATTAAAGTGCGAATTTGAATGAAATTTTTTCCACATTTTTGTTGAAACACCCGTCTTTAGAATACCGTTGTCCAAGTTTAATCCATTCTCTCACTTGTTATTAGTCTATATTCTTTTATACTCCCTGAAGATATTGCCTTCCAGTGTCTCCTAAACTAAAAAATTGACTGGCTATTTATTCTTGAAATGTGGCAGAGGAATACCCTATTGTCCCTTTTGCATATGGTTTATAAAAAGTACATTTTCTTCTTAATTTTCAAGAATAGTTTTTCAGATGCAGTTTTAATTTCGTTTCCAGGGACTGTGCAGAATGGGTTTTAGTTAAATAGTCTGATGGTTCTTTATCGATACATATACTGTCAAGAATTTTGTTAAAAAGTTGAGTTGGTTGAAGTATACAAGGGTTGTCTTTTTAATTTTGCATATAGAGGTGGGATAAAATAGTAGATAGGTTTTAAGGACTATTGCTTTTCGAAATATTCTCTACAATGTATTTTTACATTCGCTCGAACTAATTCTGGAAGTAGTTATTCCACTTTTTTGTTGTGATACAGTCAAAATTGCGTTTTTGAAAGCATCGACTGCTTCCTCTGGAATGTGTGACCTCGCAGTCCGTTCTTGATTTTCGGAAAGGTAAAAAATCGATGAGACTAAGGTAGGGACAGCACGGAGGATGGCCTAACAATTCGACGGTTTCTTGCTCTAAAAATTCAATTTTCTTGCGAACTGTGTGGGAACTTGCAGAGGATGATTCGTCTTTCGAGATTGGTTTTTCGATTACTTTCTTCAAATAATTGGTTGGATACCAATCAGTAGTAAGAGTTCTTGGATCTTGCAGAAGGATTATTGCTAGATGACCTGGTTTTGGGATTAATGTCGCGACCATCTTTTTGGAGGCGCTTCGACAACTGATGACTTTTATCGGATATTTTTCATCTTGGAACACCTAAAGAGAGGATTGGCGTTTATTTTCAGGTTCATACGAGTAAACCTCTCACCACTGACGATGCTGTATATGTTTTTAGGGTTTCCTGCGGGAATCGGTCTAGGGTTTTTTTGACACCAATTGACCTTAGCAAACATTTTTGAATTGAAACTTTTGAAATTCCCAGTGATGTTTCAATCTGGCGATATTTCACATGTCGATCTGCCTTGAAGAGTTTGCGCACAGCATCGACGTTTTCCTGAGTGACTGACGGCATTGGTTCACTTGTCATTGCATAATCTCTATGGCTCATCTGTCCAAATTTGAATTCTCCATACCAACGAGAAATTGTCAACTGATGTGGTGCTTTATTGGCAAACACAGAAACTAACTCGACGAGGCAACTTTGTTATTTTAAAAGGAAAACCCAGTATTTTACTTTTAGGTAAATCAGTTTCTGAGATATTTTTGTCAAAAAATCTATTTATTGTTGATAAATCGTTTATAATTCTATGGAAATAGTTTTTATAAATATTGTACTGGGTGTACAGAAATTTCAACCCTCAGTTATCATCTCATGGCCGTCAATTATCATCAACTATTAATACTTCTCCAGATTAATTTGGTAATAAAAAAATCAGTTTTATGGTTTAAAGTATGAGTTAGAAAATTAATCGAGAAAGAAGAAATGGCAATCGGCTAAATGCTGTGCGAACGACTTGTGCATTAGACAAAAGTATAAGATAACCCAAGTTATTTTCAGCCGTTGGTGTAATATCGGTCAGCGCGTGCTAGATATTATAAACCAACATTCGGTTTATTTTGATTCGCACAAAGGGTCGAATATTGTGTTTTAAATTTCTAAAAATATCAGAATACCTATAGTCTGGCTATCTCATTTATTTCAGCCAAATGCGCAATTTGATACTCTTCAGACTTTATGAATAATTACAACTATTTTCTAATTTTAAATAGTTTTTGTATCGTGATATTGAATCATATGATAATGGAGAAGTTATTTATATCACCCTTTTTTTAAGGGTGTTGTTTGACAATGAGCCTGGTATCGAAATTAAAAAGAAAATATATTAATAGAGCATGGAAAACTATGTAAAAATAATTTTTTATTGAGTTTTTGCTTTGTTGTTATCAATAAAAAAATTAAAAACAATCTCTTGATGTAACAAGATATTACTTATTGGCAACTTACTTTTTATATTATGTACATATTTGTATGAAGTTTTTTGTTTGTTTAAAACACGAAGCTCCAAACAGTTCGTAGCTTCGTGTTTTTTTCATTTATACTGGGTTAGGCACCATATATTGCATTGCATCTGAAAACTTTATGAACTAGAAATTTGGATGGCCTAATATTATTTGTTTTCTAGGTAAAAAATTATATGTCACATTGTTTTGGATCACACATTTTAAAAATGTAGATACTGGTTCCCTACCTAAAAATATAAAAATATGCAGAATTTTTATCGTTTAAGCAGCAGATTCCTTGTCGTATATAATGCTCTATATTGTACTGGGTGTTCCAATAAGAATGGCTCTCGGCTGTGTCTTGGAAACCGTGTATGGTACAGATTCGGGAAAAAGATTATAACAAAAGTGGCCTTGAGAAGTGGATGGGCTAACTTGTTATAATAGAAATCTAAAAAAAATCTCTTTCTGTTATTAAATTGAAAATATCTCAGAAATGAACAATTTTAGCTATTGGGAGTACTTAATAAAAATGAAAGAACATAAAGGGTATTTTCACTTTTTAAAATAAAATACAAGGTGATTCATTTGAAAAAATTGACAAAATCATGTATTGCCTCGTTCTATATTCAATTGGTACAATAATAAAGAAATAGCACTTTCTCGTAACACTGTACCAATGTCAAAAAGTTATGCCTGGAAAAAATTATTGTTAGGTTGTTTTGTCTAGGGTATACAGGACGATGAAATCACAATGATTTTCGTATACAATTGACCATAACTTTTGAAATACCCTATATAATGTAATGAAACCCATATTGGAAGTATGGGGGAGATGAGCTTAATCTAAATTTGAAATAATATATAGCGTGTCACATTTAAAAAAAGTATGTTTGGTTCACCCTGGTAATATATAACACCATGTAAATACGAAAGTAATTTTATAATGTGAAATTTAAAGTTGTCTATAATTTTTGTAAATAACTTTTTTTGATATCTCCTTTAATAACGGATATATCGTACTTCGATGCACTAATGCCGCACCCTGTATATTTTCCAGTTGAATGGGTAATTAACTTTTAACTTTACATCCAATGAATTTACGTTTACCGTCGTTCTTAAACGGTGGTAAACAGTTGCATTTCTCATGCATTCAAAATAACGCTTCTTGGTTTGTAAGAATCATCGTATAGATTAAATTTTTAAGTAAATTTTATATCGAATTTAATAATAAATTAAACAGTGCCTTCTAGCGTGCACGTTACTTATTAGGTTATGTCGAAATTATTACTTACATTGGTGGAAAAGAGATGCTTTCAACAAGACTAAGTTCGCAAAGATCGGTTAAGATTTCCACTCTCCCCCGCCTCTTATTTGAAAACAGACTAAAACTTGTGAAATCAAATAACTGCACGATTTTATATATTTTATACTATGATCGTATTTTCAATGCCTCTTAATTAGGCAAAATTTGTGAAAATCTATTTTTTAATTTTTGGTATTGAACTAGGCCCTCTAGGGGAAATAATTTCCAAGTTTTTCTCAAGACCACTTTTGACATACATTTTTTTCCCGAAGCTGTACACGGTTTTCAAGATATAGCCGAGAGCCATTCTTATTGGGACACCCAGTACATCATTTCGAATTCAGGAATTTCAATATGATATATCCAGCGTGACATGATTCCCTTGGCGGTTAAATTTTAATCCCTTTTCGAAAAGTTTAGAGGATTAAGGTGAAGACATAATTCCGCTGGAAATAGCATTTTAATCTCTTCTTTAAAAAAATAATTTAATCACCTTCATGATAGATTGTACGTTTTAAGTTTTAAGTAGATAAATTAAATTGGTAAACACATTTGATTATATTCAGAATATAAGGGTTGTTTTAATTTTATTATTAGTTCATTTTAAGCATTGAGGGTGTCGCTAAGATAGAAAGTATTTTAAGTGAACGAGGTCGCAAGTTGTTTATTGTTAAATCGTTGGTTTTATCGCGACATTCGAACAAAAACTGGCGTTAAGTGGTGATGTGTCAATAAAAAATTTACAATTACAGAAAATGTTTACTACATCATGACATTTGTAAAAAAGCCATGTGTTGGTAACAGATAATTTAAATTACAGTAGAGTCACCTAGAAGTGGCTTCTCAAAATTGGATGCGCGGTAGCAAAATTATAAGTAGAGGGGAGTAGCTTAGTTTGGACTGATCGTCGAGCTGATCATTTCCTTATTTAGCATTCACAAGATACCCCACTTATTGATGTATATTTATTTCTCATCTCATTCTCATTACATTCCACGCGTAAGTATATACAAACAGGAAATTTTGAAATTAAATACTGGTAGTTAGGCAAGTTGCCAGTTATCCAAGGATATTTGACAAGTTTAATCCTTTTTTGAAGCCGAGTAAGAGGTCATTAGAATGTTGTTTGATAGTACTGTTTACTTAAAATTAGCGTTGTACTTCTAGTTATGGAAATACTTTAAGTGACACAACAAAATATTCTTATTTTAGGTTTTCAAGGTAGCGAGTTGGTTTTGAATACATAAATACGTATGTTATAGGGACTTACAGATGCTATTTAAAAAAAATAACTTACCTAGTAGTATAATTGGCTCAAATATAAATAATTCAACAATTTTTTATAAACCTTTTTATACTTGTTTTATTAACGTCACATACAAACAATAGCGGAAGAGAGAAGGTTTGGAAAGCGAGGAAACCGAAAAAGAAAGAATAAAGGAAATAGCGCAGATGAAGAAGAAAGTAGTACAAGAATTAAAACAAAAAAACACAAAAATAAAGATATAAATAAATGGGTAGAGAACCCAAACGATGCAGCGCTGTAATTATAAAAAATATTTTAGTATTTAACAAAATAATCCTGTTGGACACTAGTGAGTTGAATATTTTTTCTGTGTCGATTTATCAGTTTGTTATTATTTTATTCAAAACTGTTCAAAATCCGCGTAATTAAAATTTAATATTAATATTATTTTACATATAGTAAAATTTAATAAGGGCGATGAAATCTCCAATTATCGAATGATTATTCGGAACAAAAAACTTGTATTTCATGTAAATTAAATTAAAAATTATCCAGATGAGAAAATAAACATTTTAATAATTACAACAAAACAGCGAGCATAATAAACTGAATTTCGCTGTGCTTATGAAATTCGAATACCTATTTGTAACTGATGAGAAATTCAATACTGATTAATGTTTTTGTAATAATTGTGATCATTTGTTAAGTAATAATTGAATTTCAATTCTAATGAACAGGGGAATTTGTCGAAGATATAGAATTTTCGATGAAAGCATCGGCATTAAATATGAGAAACATTCATCCAGAGGTTCTAAATATTTTTGAAACTTCTAATAAAGCCAAACAAAAAATGAGTACCGATTCATTCATCTTAAATTTATGATTGGATTTAAGTACCTTGTTATTCCACTTAACATTTACCTTTTGTTTTATTTTTTAGATAATTGTGGATGGTGCGGTAAAACAGTTGATGAAACTACAACCTTGTCGTCTGGTTCAACGGTATTCTGTTCGGAACTTTGTTTCTCTCAGTCTAGAAGAGCGAATTTTAAGAAAAATAAGACATGTGATTGGTGTCGGCATGTCAGACATACGGTGTCTTATGTGGATTTTCAGGTAAAAAAAAGTTGACTTTTTATTCAGAATATATGAAAGGTTTTGTTTAATTTACATTCCACAACATCCATGGTTTCTTTATTATTCATTATTATTATTTTTTCAGGACTCCTCGTCCCAACTGCAATTTTGTTCAGATAAATGTTTAAACCAGTACAAAATGCATATATTTTGCCGAGAAACTAGAGCTCACCTGAAACTCCATCCGCATCTAAGAGTCGAAGAATCTACTAGTGGAACTCTGATTACACCAGACTTATGGTTAAAAAACTGCAAATCTCCAGAATTGCGCAGTCCTTCTCCAGACATTTCCCCAAAACCTCCTGAAAAGTTCCATCAAACATCTCCTCTGAGTTTGATGGCCTCACCACATTCTTTAAAGATGCTAGAGGTATCCGAAAGTAAAAGAAATAGAATTAAAAATCAGAAAAAACTTAAGAAAAGATTGCCTGCTACTATCACTTGTAATAACAGCAACGAAATGATTAAAGTTTCAATGTCGATAGACGATACACCTCAAGACTTGAGGATTAGACACACCCCAATTCATTTTGAAAATAAGCTACTAGAAACAAACGACACTCTCCCATTTTTTAAACCAATAAAATTGCCCGTAGAACCTAGAATACCTTCTCCTAAACCAGAAACTCAGACTGCACCATCACCGATGAATCCAACTTCAATCTTAAGGAAACCTTTCGAATCTCTAATACCCCCTCCCACTATAATAGTACCTTACCCTATAATCCTTCCAATACCAATTCCAATTCCCATACCAATACCACTACCCATAAAAAGAGAAGAAAAAATTAAAGAAGTAGAGAAGAAAGAAAGTTCTAGTCAAACGGAAGACGAAGAGAAGCGAAATGTAAATGGGAATGTTGATGTGAATGGTAAGGAAGATTATAAGGTGCTAGGAAGGCCTCTAAGAAAGAGAAAGAGAACTTGTGAACCTAGAGGAAAGATGATTATGAAGACTAGAAAAGTGATACTTAGTACCAATTAGAGGTCATTGAAATATATACACATATTTAGAATATCGAAGATTCATAAAATAAAGGAATCATAGATTATTAGTAGGTAATTGTGTCAGGTGTTCACAATCTTCGATGCTTTAAATCAATCCTGTATATAGTAGGTTTTTATTTTAAAATATCTAAATGTTCTTCATTGTAATGAAATGTTTTCTTATTAATCAACGATGATAATATTTTTTGAGCCCAGAGTAAATATTCTGGATTTAAACTAGTCCATATTAACATAATTCTTTTATAAGTCATCAGTTTTAAACATATCCTATAATTTATAACTTGTTGACAGACTTTAGATTATGGCTAACTGTTATCGTTTTCAGTGGCTTGTGTGGGTATAATTGAAAAAAATTTCTTGGTCCAATTTTGGTATTTAATTGGAGCACTTGCCTACAAGTTGGATATAATTTTGTTTTTTCAATAAAAAAAAAGTAATGGCCTTACCAGTGGGAGGTCATTTTAATGTGGGTACTAAAGCGATTCTAAACAAAATAGTAGTAATTGTTCTCTGTGTCACATTGATAAATGAATAGTACTCAAAAAAATTGTTTACAGCGAACGAGTACCATTTCTTATGATCACTGAAAATATTGGGGAGTTGCTCCATGAACGAATCTAAAGTTTTGTGTAGAATCAAATTCAATGTAACCAACTTAAATCTGATGTTCTTTTATTCGAGTTTATATTAAAACTTTTATCTATGGTGCAAATATATTAATTACTGTTAACATTTTTCTTTTTTAAAAGCATTGTAATATACTAAGATAATGCAAGACTGTCCTGTCTGACGTTTCGAGATACTTTTTAGTGATCCATCTACATTTTCACTCCAACGAGATGTACATAATGTTATCTTGTCTTATCTTTATACATAAAAAAAAGTTGTTAATATCATTTTTCAGGGCCTTTCAAAAGAATGGTTTACCTACCTACTATATTCAGTCTTAATGGTATTATTTTCTATTTGTGATTTTTTATAATATATATATTAGGTATTTATAATTGATATCAAACATTATTTTAAAAACTTAACAATCTTATAGTTATGTAAAAAAATAAATAAATTATAAATGAACAAAAATCGAATTTATTATTTTAATTTCAAGATATCTTCTGAACAAGTAAATACTTAATATTAATAAATATGACGTTAGATGCAAAACATAAAAAATAACGGAATGGAATCGAAAGAAACTGCGAAAATATTTTTACTTTTACTGGATCAGTAAAAGGTGTTTTATTCAATATATCAGTGATGTAAAGAGATTCTCCAGTTGATAAAATTAATATAATCACGCTAAAAACATTAATTAATTAATGATTTAAATCAAAAGGAGTCTCCTGGTTTTGACTTCATCCCAAATATTCTTTTTGAATTAATAAATTAACATAAAGCCAATATACTATCTTTCATTTTCAAGATATAATAATGGACCTATGGGTTTTATTCCACTTGTAAATATTTTGTCTCGTTGATTTGTGTCATTTTAACTAGACTATATTAAGGACAAAATATTCTTCTACATAGCTAATTGCTTTAGGTTTCTCTTCATTATATACCTACAATTAGATTTTTTAAAATTTATACATATCACTGATTGTATTCAAACAAAATAACTTACAATATTTTAGTTAAATCATCAGTTCATTCGAATACATATTGCTTAAAACTATAATGCTTTACAAGATATAAGATCTGAACTTCCCAGAATCTGGCGTAAGACAGGGTCGGTATTAGAAAAGTGAGAACCGAGAAACTACTTTCAAAGTATAATGCTATTACATTTCAACACTTTATTGCAAGGGAAAATAATCATTTACAAAAAACTAATGATCTGTTTCTACAATATCTGTCTCACTATCACTATTACTTTCCGCTAAATTTTAAACCAAATTTATTTTTGAAAATTATTTAAAATATTTATCTTCGATAGTCTTTACATATTTTATTGCATTTTTCCAGTTCTCCTCAGTAATTCTGTTAAAACAATCTCGAATTAACGTAATCCTAATCTGTGTGATACATTGTTCTCGCGAATATTTCGCTTTAGCTGAATCCATAACAATTCTATTGGATTCAATATACAATAACATAAGGGCCACCATAAAACATCGTCTCCATTTTCTTTTAGGATATTATCGACAACACATTGTTTTCAAAATGTCTTATGTTTAATACTTTCATTAATTGCGTTTTTTTTTATGAGAAAATGTTGAATTTTTGAGCTTTAGTTGTATATTTATGTGGAACATTTTGTAATAATCTTGAATGACAAGAAGCTTTAACCATTGCAATTATTGCACTATGTCTTTCTAGTAGTAGTAGTAGTAGTAGTAGTAATAGTAGAGTATTTAACCGATGTTCAAATAAAGTACTATCAATGTTTTGACGATAATCTACACTACAGATTTTAACATCCTATGCATAACACAGAAGAGCACCTTCTACTTAAACTTTTTTCTACCACAATGTAATATACACATTCTTTTAACCTTATATGGTGGTACATCTGAAATACACTTTATCTCTGAAACTCCTAATTTGTCCAATACATTCATTTCTCCACGTTATCAAGCGGCTTCATTCCATTATTGCTTGCTTTTTATTTATTGTTTTAAACTTAAATCCATGGGTTATCAAAAACCTCCACAGAGTCGTGATATGGCATTTTCGATAATCATCTTTTTTTGTAGTTCAGCTATAAGTTTGGTTAAATTAGGCAAAACACTAGCAGGGCACATATTATATTTAATATTTTGAATAGGCTATAGCAAATATTTCGGGATAAAACGAGAAGAAAAACTCTTTACGGGTTGACCGTGGTTCTGTACCATTAGGAATGTTGAGAATAAAATTAAGAAATAAATTTTAAGGTTAGTGGAGCCCTCTATTAACCAAAAGTTTAAAATTCAGTAGTCATTGGTACTTTTAAAAGAGGTCAGTAGAGGTAGTTGAAAAAACGAGATAGAGAATAAAAAACAAGTTGTTCCTTGCGTGTGTTCGAGTTTTATTATAAATATACTAAAAGTAAAAGTAATAACAAATTTTAAAAAATAAACCAACAGGTTATGGGCCTAGGCACCCTAAGAAAGTAAAAGTAAAAGCATCGTCAGTAAAATAATAAGTAAAACAAGTAAAGCGTCTCAAGAACCTTGCCACACGGCAAACGGGAAAAACAACATGGCGACCAGGAATGAAGACTACATTGAGAAATTGGAGGATGAAATTTCATATCCGATATGGAAATTTAAAATTACTGTTTGTCTAAAAGCCTATGATATTTATAATATTGTTGATGGAACAAACATCTTAACAGCAGAAAGTACAAATGATGAGCGCAGCAAATGGAACAAAAATGATGCAAAAGCACAAAAACTATTAGTAACCTCAATAGACAAGAAATATATGATGCATATTACTGACTGCAAAACGAGCAAGGATATGTTCGAAAAAATAAAAACAATATTTGAGAAGAGTTCAGCAGACCAAATTTGTCAATTATGGCAAGATTTTTACAGCTATAATTATGTAAAAGGTACAGATATAAGCACACACATAGGAAGAATAGAAAATACTGTACATAAACTAAAAACGTTAGGACAATCTATCGATGATACAATGGTAATTTCAAAAATTTTATCATCACTGCCATCAAATTATTCATTTTTCCAAACGGCTTGGGAATCTACACCAACATCAGAGAAAACTCTTGCACTATTAACAGCCAGATTATTATCTGAAGAAAACAGAAACAAAGAGAGTGAAATGTCAGTAGCATTTAAAGCAACAGAAAGGAAAACATATAGGTATATAGAAGGAAACTCCTGTACATTGACAAATGCACTGTATGTTCCTGAATTGAGTAAAAATCTACTCTCAGTAAATGCCATCACTGAGAATGACGGAGAAGTTGTTTTTACAAAAGAAAAGGTCATAATTAAGAAAAATGAAATAAAAATATTAGAAGGTATAAAAGAAAAAAATGGCTTATATATTATAAATATAAATGAAAAACAAGAAGAATGTTATTTAGCCCAAAATGAAACAGCTCTAAATTGGCACCGAAGACTAGGTCATTTGAGTATAAACAACATGAAAAAATTGCTAGACCTGTCAAATGGCATAAATTTGAATAAAAAAGATCTTGAAATAGAAATCTGTGAACCTTGTTTAATGGCCAAACAAGTAAGGTTACCTTTTAAATCAACAAGACAAAGAGCTGAACGTCCAATAGAAATACTTCATACTGACATTTGCGGCCCTATAGATCCAGTTACCTGGGATGGCATGAAATATATATTGACAGTGCTTGATGACCACACACATTACACTAGAGTTTATCTTCTTAGATATAAGAGTGAAGCATCAGAACATTTAAAGAATTTTATTGCAGAAGCAGAATCATATCATAACCTAAAAGTTTCAAAAATCCGTTGTGACAATGGAGGTGAATATGTAAGTCTAATTTTTAAAGAATTCTGCAAAAATAAAGGAATTATTATAGACTATACAATTCCAGAAACACCTGAATTGAACGGAAAAGCAGAGAGACTCAACAGGACACTTCTTGAAAAATCTAGAGCTCTCATATTTGATGCAAATTTAAATAAAGAATTATGGGGTGAAGCCACTTATGCAGCAACTTTTCTACTCAACCGTAGTCCTACAGAAGCCACTGATAAGACTCCCATAGAAAAATGGAGTGGAAACAAGCCAAACCTATCAAGACTCGAGATTTTTGGCTCAGTAGCATATGCAAAGTCATTAGGTTATAAAAAGAAATTAGATTCTAGAAGTAAAAAATATATTTTTGTTGGATACGCACCCATAGGCTATAGACTTTGGGATGAACAACAAAGAAAAATCATAATATCAAGAGACGTCGTATTCAAAGCACCAGAAGTGAGAACAGAAGACAAAAATAGAGCAAAAATATATATGGAAAATGAAGAAAAAGAAAATGAAAATCTAGAATTAAACAATGAAACAGAGATATTAGACGAAGACTTATCAGATAGTTCAGAAAATGGACAAAATCAGGAAGATATAAACTTAGGAGAAGGCAGCTTAAGTGTAACAAAAAGTGGAAGACAAGTAAAGAAACCAGATAAGTTAAATGATTATGTTACAGACTTTGAAGATGAAGTTTTCTTAACATATCAAGAAGCAGTAAATGGAGAAGAGAAAAGTAATTGGATAAGTGCAATAGAAGAAGAAAAACAATCCCTATTGAAAAATCAGACCTGGACATATGTTGACACTAATGATATTAAAAACAAGAAAAAGTTAACTAGCAGATGGGTATTTCGTGTAAAGGACAACGGAAAATTCAAAGCAAGATTGGTAGTTCGTGGATGTGAACAGAAAAATGGAATAGATTATAAAGAAACGTTTAGCCCTGTAGTAAGTACTACATCAATAAGGCTTTTGTTTGCCCTAGCTATCAAAAACAATATGAAAATAACAAAGTTTGATGTAAAGACAGCCTTTTTGTATGGAAATTTATTAGAGGAAATCTATATGCAGGTACCAGAAGGTTTTGAAAGCGACATTACTAAAGGCAAAGTTTGTAAATTAACAAAGTCCCTTTATGGATTAAAACAGGCTCCATTAAATTGGAATGAAAGATTAACAGATTTTTTAAAAGGAAATGGATTATACGCAATAAAGAGTGACCATTGCATTTTTACAAATGAAAACAAATCTTTATATTTAGCAATATATGTTGATGATGGTTTACTTTTAACAAAAAATGATACTGAAATGAAGAAATTAATCAGAAATCTACAAGCTGAATTTGAAATGACTGTAGAAGAAAATCCTGGACAGTTTTTGGGAATGAAAATAAAAAGACAAGAAGGTAAAATTTTCTTAAATCAAGAAAACTATGTTCAAACTACTTTAGAGAAGTTCAACATGCAAAATGCAAAGCCAGTATCTACACCAATGAATTCTCAAGAAAATGATTCAAAATGTACAAACATAAAATACCCTTACAGAGAAGCCGTAGGGAGCCTTTTATACCTGAGCAACAAATGCAGACCAGACATTACATATGCAGTAAATGTTTGTACAAGAAAATTGGAGAATCCTTTGGATAGTGATGTAGTAAACATAAAAAGAATCTTCAGATATTTAGTATTTACTCAGTCAAATGGTATCAGTTACGATAACTCATCATGTGACAAAATAACTGCTTATTGTGATGCAGATTACGCAGGCGATAAAGAAACTAGAAAAAGTACGACTGGGTATATTATTTTTTACTGTGGTGGACCTATATCATGGTGTTCCAAAAAACAGGCAATTGTATCACTATCAAGTACAGAAGCCGAATATATTGCCGCAGCTGAATGCTTAAAAGAAGTGATGTTTTTGAAGACTTTAATTGAAGAGTTAACCAGTGCAGATTTGAAAGTTGACCTGTTTATAGACAATCAAAGTGCTATTTCTTTAGTTAAACATGGACAATTTAGTAAACGTAGTAAGCACATTGACGTCAGGTATCATTTCATAAATGAAAAATTTCAAGATGGTTTTATGGACCTAAAATATTGTGCATCGGAAAATCAGATCGCCGATATATTCACAAAGCCTCTGGGTAACTTGAAATTTCAGCATTTTAAAGAACAGTTTATAACAGAATGTTTTTAAAACTCTTTATTGTTTAAAAAAATTATGTAATCATTTTTGGTTTGTTTGTATTATGTAATCATTTTGTTTGTAAAACTAACCTCAAAATTTGGAGAAGGTGCTGAGAATAAAATTAAGAAATAAATTTTAAGGTTAGTGGAGCCCTCTATTAACCAAAAGTTTAAAATTCAGTAGTCATTGGTACTTTTAAAAGAGGTCAGTAGAGGTAGTTGAAAAAACGAGATAGAGAATAAAAAACAAGTTGTTCCTTGCGTGTGTTCGAGTTTTATTATAAATATACTAAAAGTAAAAGTAATAACAAATTTTAAAAAATAAACCAACAAGGAATAAGTTTTTTGACACTTTCTTTCAGATGTAGCAATTCCGAACGAAGTTCTGAAATAAATTACGAACTATTACTGTGACCCATGAGTACTCAAGTAAGAGAACTAACACTTTTTAAAATATTTTTATTGCAGAATTATCAAATTTGATAGAAGGCCAAAATCTCATGCTACTACTTCTTTTGATGCCACAAACAAGTGTCGATGTCAATCTCATGGGTATTGGGTTTTTCCGGATCTTATATTTTGCAAAGCACTATACAAAGTTGCTACGACTCTGAGTAGTTAAAATTGATGTCTTAGATTACCCATCCTGTTGTTACTTTTTGTGGGACCATTTACAATTTTATATCTAAATGGTTAACACTAACAAAGTTTATTAATTCCAATAATACCATTTTTATTAGTGGTTTAGTGTGTCTAATATACGGGTGCGGCATTAGTTAGGTTAGGTTTGGCTGTCACAGACATCAAAATTCAAAATAATATACATAAAGTATGATACATCGTTGAAATTAGCTCGACAAGAGGTTTATAAAAATGTAAAAATATACGGGGTGGTCCATTTAAAAAAACAAAAATTTTGTCTGGCACTGCGTTCCTGAACACACTGTATATATGGGACTAATTTTAAAATGTGAATCTGAAGACTGCCTACACTTTTTGTAACTTCAATAATAGCGGACTAATCGTACTTCGACGCACTAATGCCGCACCCTGTATAAAATATACTTTTGACTAACTAGATAACATTTGTATTTAAAATATTCAAGTTACAGGGTGCTCCTTAATTAGAAATTCTATTATTTTTATTTTTGCCTTTTCGAGTTATGATTAGTGGTTGTAAATAATACAATTTTTAAAGAATATTGTCTAACTATTTCTGGGTTATTTTTAGGATTTTCAAATTTAGCGTCGCACTCCAGCCATGCAAAATATGAAGTTATGATCAGCCATTGGATATAACAATATAATGGTATAAAAATAAAAGATAGGTGCCATTCATAAATAACAAGAATGAGCGAACATAAAAGGAGCCCTAGAACTTATAATTTGTTTGTTACTTACGTCAAAAAAAAACGTGAAAAAAATAATGTATATATGAAAAATATACACTGAGAACCTTCACTCCATATTTTCATTTAATCAACAAATTTTCTTCTACTTCATTAAATAGCTTTCTCCTTCATATAAAAAATAGGTTTTTTTGTCACCTTTTACACTTTCCTCTTTTTACTCAACCAAATGCTATATTTATTTTCGTTTTTAATTGTTCTTTTAATTTTCCTTTGGTCTTATGCTAAAAGATGATATTTTTGATATTTTTTTATTGTAAATTATTTTTATTTGTTTCTGTATATTAAACTGTTTATCCTACTTTTAACTTTAAAATATTGCAAACGAATTATTTATTTTTTTCCATATCTTTTAGTTTATTTTCCATTCGTTTTTACTTTACTATTTTCATACACTTTAGGTAAAAAAATCTTTACCATCTAAGTTTTAATCCCTTTAGGTATAAAATAATTAATCTAAACACAAGGTGTAATACAAATAAATTAATAATATTAGGATATACAAAAAAGTATCCAACAATGCGAGGTACCACAATAGTATATCATTTGTTAATATTGTATAACTTATCCTGTAATATATATTAAAACAAGCCTAACTATGTGTAACTAGGATTAAGTTGTCACATTTCACTAATTTACTACATCTGTTAATTAACAAAAAAATTACTTTGTTTTGTATTTATTAGGATCTATCTATAGTATTGTAGTGCCTTGAGGATAGCTTTATAAAGACCAAAACCTCGGTATTGGAAAAAAAACAGATTTCATCCATTTCTTAAAATAAAAAAGTTAATACTATGATGAGTCGAAAGCATTTTTTTTGGGAAAATAATTCTATTTTTCATTGAAGCTCTAACACTGCCTTCTATGGTTCTAGAATATTCCATAGGCAATACTTTTAGAGCAACCAGTCTATCACTTTTTACATTTGACAGAAATTGCGCCATCTTTCCAGTCTGTTTAGATACAAAAGGTGAACAATTTCCTGTTAAAATTCGTATAGGAAAATAATGGAAACTAAAATCCACACAAACTAAAGACGTTTTCTTTACCAGAACCAATCAATAAAAAAGTTAAACCTTTCGTATATCACTAGATGGCGACTTCATGCAGTAATACTTTGAACTGACTCTCATCTATAACAACTGTGGTTTTATAATTAATTATATAGAGGCATTCCCAATTCGAAGGTTTATGAAGTATCGGATGCTGGTTTGTGGTTTTCAATGAATAATCTAATAATGGTTTGTGTAAAGCTGAATGTCAAATAAACGAGGTAAAATATAATTAGATGAGACAACTATATCGGTCGGGTTTATAACATTTATTTTCACGGAAGTTGGATGTTAAATTTTTAACTATTTATTCAAGGAGGAGCTGTAGTACGTCTATACTGACTTCTTGACTTCCCCAGTTTCCTCTTTCTCTATTTTCATCCATTCTGTCTGTCCCCGTAACATTGTTCACCTCCTTATGAGAGCCAAAATAGCGATACATGAAAGGGCGTGTAGATCTTCTGTGTCTGTCCTATTGATGCTAAAGTTTCGGCTTCTTAGATGCAAGTTTCTTAAATAGGAATACTGTGGGATAAGGATTTCTGCCTAAATTTATTCAGTAGCTACCTCTTCTTGGTTGCATCTGGGCCGCTAATTTTCACGATCTACGTAATACTTTTTGCATCAACCTAAACCTCCTTCTTTCCTTTTCTGGTTTTTTTTATTAATTTCGGATCCTATTCTCTGCTACTCCTTCAGCTAGCTTATCAGCCGATTCATTGCAACCAGTTTTTGTAACCTGGTATCCAAAATAGTAAGACTTTAGTACTGATTCTTAACAATTTTAGAGCATTTGCAGGTTCCTGTACCAGAACAATTCTGATTCTATGATAGCACTGCTCTGTCTGCTGCTTATGTTTAGTTTGAATGTAGCGTGCTATAGTAAGGTTGTAAAAATGGAGAGGTGTAACTATCAGACAATGCTCAGAAGAAACCTTTACAGTAAAATTATTAGCAAGTTTCTTGTAAAAGAGTAATCACTCTTTGCTTATGATGTTCCGGTTTTATGAAAATCAATGACAAGCACAATTATTTGTAAGTTGATTATATTTACATGCATCCTTTTGCCACTTTCTGTTCCTTTTTAATTAATAAACTTTGTTTAATATTTTGACATAGGGTGGGTTGTATGGACTAATGAACCTGAACTTGGTTGAAAACAATGTTTTTTACTTCTTAAAGTTAAATTAACCTAGACAATGAAAAAATTTAAACATTCTTGTAGCCTTTAAGAAAACAACTCATTAAGAAAAAAACATTGTGTAATAGTACTTTATCAGACCGAAATGAATTAGCAAAAAACTTCAAGAGCGGTAGCTTATTAAATAATATCCTTTAGAATCAGTTATACAGACACAATTCAAGTTGAACTTGCCATGATTGTGCCAAATTTTACAAACTACGTTCGAGACTAAAATCTGTTGCGTTTGCACATCCCCTGTTGTTTCGTTCTTTTTTAAGGCAATAGTATCTGTGAACTGGATAAGGTGAATTGTACCGGGTGGCAAGAAAAACTTTTAAATTATTTACTAGAGGCCGTAATTGAATACCAAAAATTAAAAAAGCAAAATTTTGCAAAATTTACCTAACTAAAGGTCTATAGTGGCGACGGTAACAGTAGTATGACAATAGTATAAACTACTTCCTATAGTCCCGTGTAAGACCAGAATAAATTTGTTGATTTTCGTAGGGGCTAACCAGCTTAAAATCCCACCATTTGTATTTTCAGATAGAAAAAAGATATCGACAAGGGATTTTTCGTTATTTTGTTGTTAATTTAGTCTACTTAATACAGACCTAGTCAAAACTATACGTTCCTATTTAATATTTAAAAAAAAAGAAACGATACAGCATCCCATAGCAATCACGTAACTGGTTAGATTGTTCGGAGTTTAGAATTATTTCGTAAATGGAGAAACGCTCCTACCAATAACACTAATTTAATAAAAATCGGTTAAACAGAATCGGAGTTATAGAGATTTTTTCTCTCCTCCACCACTTATCTGAAAAACAGTATGCTCAAAAATACTCAGAATTTGATCATCGTGTTTCCAATACTCTTTAGTTAGATAAGCTTTGCAAAATTTTGCTTCTTTAATTTTTGGTATTCAATTACGCCCTCTAGCGGTGAACCTACAATTCTGGCAACCATTTCCAGGTTTTTCTCTAGGTCACTTTTGTTATAATTTTTTTTCCCGAAGCTGTGTTATAATCCATTCCTGAGATATGGCCAAGGGCCGTTCTTTGTTATCCACCCGGTACATTCATTTTGTCCCTATATTTCTTTGGGTCTCTACTATTTCTTCTATTTTCTACTGCTTGAATGAAGTCTTCATCATCTGCTACTTTCAGAAAAATACCATGTAGCTGTTGAACTCTTTCTTATTTAGCACAAAAATGCAAAAATATTTGATAACACATAGATATTCCTCATTACAACCTAATTTCCTAATATTATTATCGTTGAATTGTTGTTCCCACTGTGTTTTTTTTTATTTATAAGTTAAGTCTACGTTACCATTTTCCTATACAATAAGTTTGACTTATAAGTTTGTTGTCTGAATATTCTTATAACTTATACGAATAATGCCTAAAAGTTATATGGGTATGGAATAAAATATAATAAAAATAGTTTATAAAGTGCATAGTTCTAATAGAGCATTTTGTACTATTAAATATTGTTTAAAGTTAGTTTGTACAGCAACAAATTTAAAAAAAGTCATCTCCATTGCTTGTATGAATGCTCTGGTAAAGAGCTCTAAGATTATTCTTAAAACCTACTCAAAGCGTAAATTTTTCTTTTAAGGAAATAACCATGTAGAAGTTAGAGAAAATATAGTAAGGAGTACATTTTGTCGTCGTACTTCCTTTAAACAATTTTATTATAGGCAGGCTTCAGTAAAAGAAAGTTTTACATGACACTTGTATATATATAGAGGATACCAAAAAGGTATTTCTATCTAAGCATAAATCTTATGTGCATATCCTCTTAAACAAATCAATTCCATCTAATGAAATAACTGATAAACTGATTTATTTTTTATCAACAGAGTGGCTTACATAATAGTTGACACAAATTCCCAACGATTCACAACTAAAACTAAACTTAATTTTAAATATCTGATCTGAAGAGTTATTAAACCCTTAAATTTAAACTTGTGGTGAGAATTTATATTTTAAATTATGTGAAGGGCGATAAACAACTTGAGAGAAACAGTGACTTTTTAGCAATTTTTTTCTTCTGGAACTGGAGTGACTGTGATTGTGTCGTTGGGGGTGATCATGACCGATTGGTTAATTGTGTGGTCAGAGGGCAGTTTTCATTGGTCAGTTCTTGTAGCGTATATTAGTGAAATGTCTGATATTTGCTTTTATATCCATTTTTTGGGGCATACTCAAAAATTCGGAGAACCAAGATCAAAGTGAAATAATAATAATAATAATAATAATAATAATAATAATAATAATAATAATAATAAGGGGATGCCTTACTTTATCTTTTTGAAATTTTTATTCTTCTACTTTTATTTTCTTGTTTGTTTCAGAATCCCACCAATACTATTTTACTTCTTACAGTTAAAAAAATATATATTTTTAACTATTTTACTTCTTTTCCATGCTTTTTTCGGCTTGCCTTGGTCATTTTCTTTAGTATTAATAAAGATTTTGATCCTTTGCTCACTTTTAATTTAATTTAGATATAGATTTATTAATTTTCGTTGTTTATGGTTCATTATAAATTTTTTCATATTTAATAAAAATATTAGCTTTTTCCATAAAAATATCTGCTTCTAATATTTTTTTTTTCAGTTTTTGTATTGGTTTTATCATCTTAGGAACATTGACTATTTTATTAATATCGTTCATTAAACTTTTAATTTTTCTCATTTCATTAAGGCCATCATCTTGTATTGTTTGAGTTGTGCTTTTAAAAATATTACTGTAAGTTATTCCCTGTTTTACTAAGTTGTTATTGTATCCATTATTTAGTTTATTATGTTGTTGGTTATATACTTGTCTTTTCTTCGTTCTGTTTTCTTCAATTTTCCCCAGATATTTTATATATACTGGGCATTGTTTGTAATTTGCAGTGATTTGGCATTTACTGTTTGCACACTTTGTTACACTATTGTCCGTCTTCATTACTCTACATTCTATCGTGTTGTGTTCTTTCGCATTTTGCTTTGATGTAACAGTTGTTCTGTAAATGACGGAATTTTTGACAATTGTAACATTGGGTGATCTTGTTCTTTCTGCAATACATCTAACATTTAATTCTAACAGTCCTACTTTACTACTACTTTATACAATTTCTTTACCAACAATTACTAAATAACTATGACTTTTTATACCAGGATTATTAGCTTTAAGAGATATTTTTTTTTTATTTTTTTTATTCCACTGTTAATTTCCAATTCGTTCTTCAATTCGATAATATCTAATGCTCGTGCAGCTTTTAATACAATTCTATTTATTTTATCTGACTTATCAGTAAAAGTGTCACGATTTACTCCATCTAGTTTCAGTTGGTTTACTAGTATATCTCTATCTTTTTTATTACTTGTAAAGATTTTTCTGCTATTACGATTAAATTGTGTTGTGAAGTTATTATTTTTGAAAGTTTCTCTCACCTGCTCTATAAATTCCTTGTACTCTTGTATTTGGTCCTCTATGACTACTGGTGGTGTTTTTGCATGGTTTCATCTTTCCTCTGCATTCTTATCTTTTTCTCCTCCATTCTTTCTATGGTTTCATCCTTCCTCTTTGTGTTTTTCCAATATATGAAATTGATTTGTTGTTTTTAAGTCTGCTTCCTTTTCCTTCTCTTTAGTCTTTTTGGCTCTCTTACTAGTACTTGGTTTTTTACATTCCTCTTCGCTTTCTCCCGTTTTACGTCCATCATTTCAGCTATCTCATCGCTCCAAACCTTAACATTTAGTTCTTCTCTATCATTTTTCATTATAAGACCATCTGTAGGATTTACCAAACCCTCTACTTTCTTCAGATCTCTGTATCCCAAAATAGGTTTATCCCAAATTTTATAGAATTCGGACTAGTCATTTACGAGATAATTGGCCGTTTCCAGACTTTTAGTCCACTCTGTATAAACTTATTTTGTGGCAAAAATTCATATTAAATGGGTGCGACTAATCTGTTCTTTTTCTGATTGTTGTGAAGACACTTGAGCAGTGAATATTGTTAATAGGAATGCTGGATAAGGATGAGAAAAAATAAGGGTATAGACAATTTTAAGACCATTTTATTGGCTGAGGCATTTATTGTACATTTATAATATTCAGATTTACTGTTTATAATATTATAGGTTTTAGGATAGATAGTAGTTGTTTCTCCATACTTTAAGAGATGTCCAGACAGACTCTCTGCACATAGTCCTATAGCGCACCGTCTTTTTAACTATCATCGTATCATAATTTATACACCCTAGTAATTATACACTATAGTAAAATATATTCATGTACATGTAGTAGCTCTCTCAATCTCAGTTATTTGAACAAGTGTTTCACCATAACAGAGACGTCCCTGAACGACGTCGCTCCAAGAATCATCACCTTTAATCCAGAATAACTGAGCTTTTTTACGACTCTCGGAAATGCGAACCAAGAGGCACTATTGACGAGCCATTTTTTTTGAAAACTATTAACAGGCTTAATGTTCAGTCAACAAATCTATTTATAAAAATATTTAGGCCGTCAGAAAATTATTTGTTAATATTTGTACGCCGTCTTGGGTCGCGTATCCTGGAACGGCCGTTTCATGGGTTACAGGTGAAAAAAGTGGGGGGATAGAGGGGAGGGGTCGGGATTTCAGGTTGCGACAATGGAACTAGTTAAATTTGCTTTTTGATCAACTGTCCACAAAAAACTGCTTCTATTCCAAAATAAACATTATCAATAACATCTTTTAGACTTTTGATTTTAAACAAAGTTAGAGTGAACTAGAAAAATTTCTTATTGAGGAGGATTCGTTAAATATTGTATATAGAATTAAATGAAAATATATTTACAATAAAATATAATCATTATTTTTTTTAAATTTTATATTATTTTAATTTTGATTTGAGCATTAGATGAAATTGTATTTTTTGTAGAGAGTTGTTCTGTTTTGTGCGCTAGTGCATGGTGACATTTACATTTAATGAAATCTACGAAAATTTAAAGATATCAGTGCATTGTGTTTTGTTATATAAACATTCATATGAACAATTAGTATTTTTTTTAGAACTAAACACGTAAAAAATAAATATATTTATATTTATAGAATATACTTTTTCACATTTTAATATATTATGTGCAGGTTTTTCTTGGGACTGACTCCTTAAATAAATTTTCGCCATTTTGAAACTGCTTTAATTTTATATAAGAAATGACAGAATAATTAAATAAAAACACATATTTACCTATCCTACTATAAGCGTAAACATTAAGAAGTTTCAAAACAGGCCTTATTACTAAAAATATGAGCAAATATGTGACCTGTCGTTTAAATAATATTTTGATTGTGTCTCTTTACTTGAAACTGGTCACATTTTCATCATATTTAACAAATTATTGCGTCAGTTACTTTTGATATTTCAACATTATTACTTTAAGTTACTGTTAGAAATAAAAGAATACAAATTGACTAGATAGTTCTTCACAACACATTTAAGGAGTCTACCTAAGGTATCAAGAAGAAATTACACTTATTAATAAAAAAAGAAAACACTGTCCTGTGGCAGGATTACTTTTTATATATAATATATCACATTAAAAATTTTCCACTGAGCCATACGTTACATCACTTGTGCCTTAAAACAAATAAACATAAAAATGGTGCGAGTAGTGCGTTATCGTGCAATTGTGCGGTTTTACGCTAATTAGGTCAAGAAATTTAAGCCTTGGAAGAAGTTAATTTCTAGACTTTTATATTCTAACCCCTAACTCTATCTTAACTTCTTTTCGGCTGTTAAGTCATATATCCCGCAGCCAGACCGAAAAATTTAGAGTCCACAAAATTAACAATGTTTTTTAGCAATTCAACAATACTTTTAAATGTTATTATTTATTGCTATTTAATTCTTTCATGATTTGTTAACTATTTTATTATTGTTATTAGATTTTACAAACGATTGAATAAAACTCGTTTTTTCTGCCTTTTTATGAAACCTAATCCTGGTTTTCTTTGTTAAAATATAATCAATCAATTCGGAGATAATTCACAACCAGTAAACGTCTACAGAATTTGATTATATTTAATTTTAATTACTTGATATTTGACATTGATTTAAATATTTTTTATACAATAAATTTATTTAATATGCTTATTATTTTGTTGGCTCTTAAATTCATTTGCTTTGGCCGAGAATCTTAATTATATTGGGAAGAATATAGGGCGGGGAATTCTTTTTGACCCTTAGTGTAAGAAAATCGAGTCTGTATTCCACTTGAAAATGAATTATTCACAGATAGGGTCTGATTTTTCTCTCCCTTATATTTATAGTTGAAAGATATTACTGTCGTTGATGCTTCTTTCTTAAAACAAAAAAGATATTGAGGTAGGTTCAAAGCGTATTATTAAAAATCTCATCACAGATGCAGTTGTGCTAATCCAATAATATTGTTGGTTTCAGCACTCGCTTTAAACCTGAAAGCTGCAGGAAGTGACATAGAACACAGATCTAGATTCTAACGAATTCTGTCACGTACATAAGTCCGATCTATGATTTTATGACACTGACGATAGCTGACATGTGTAAAGATTCTGTCTATTACTAAAATAACATATCTAACATGTTTTTCTAGGAAAAAATGGATTTATTAAATTTGTCAGAAGGGCATAGTTTATTTTTTGTCTTATATTTCCGTTTATAAGAAAATAGAGATAAATTATGTTAAAATATGAGTGAGTTATTGTATTAAACAGGAAATCAATTATCCTAATGTTTATACCAAAAAAATTGCTTGGAGCACTATACAAAATTATTATGTTGACAGCTCCGGTGCCCGGCAAAATGCAAAGCAATAAAATTAAACTGAAATTATAAATCAATCATAAAAATAAAATTTGACAATCTCTGAATATTAAGGCATCAGTATTGTACAAGAATATTTTGATTTATTAGTTACACTATTGCTACGGCTGTAAACGCCTATTATTTATACAAAAATAACTAAACAATCAACAATTGGTTAGGTACTAGTTTGGGATCTTCCCGTCTGATAATCGGGAATTGGATAAACAAAGATTTTGTCTAGGAGTGATTAATATTCCAAGTCCAGAGGTTATTGACTTTTCGGTCTCGTTTCTTGTTTTCAATTTGAATTGCACAAAAATAAGGTCAGACAACGTGAAAATCCATACCTTATCTGAATCAATATGCCCATTACATTGGCAACTGAACAACCAGAGGTGGTAAAACAGTGGCATAACGCATAGTTTTTGTAAAGAATAAACATTTTAAAAGGAACTTACCTTACAATATGCCTCATGAATTCAAAAAGAGAATTGTAGGTTGTAAGATACAACTAAGGTAATATTTTTAGAAATAAATTTTTGGTACCTTTTTGGTAGAAGTGATCTGATATTGGTAAATATTTAGTTACAAGTTTCTTAAATGTTGTTAACTCTTAAGAATTCAATAAAGATTTTTCCATTATTTATTTTTATAACCCAGCATGTATTTTTCTATTTACATTATTTAAGCTTTTTATATCGTTCATATTATAAACTATTAAAACGATCACAAAAATTGTTTTCACTGTGTCTCAGTCAAAATGTTAGACTTTTATACGTTTATGTAATTTCTTTCAACTATAACTTTTTTGTTGACATATTTGTTTCGATAATAGGCCGGTACTTCGATTATTTATGACTAAATATGGAACGACGCTCTCAAACGTCAATTTGACATCACTCGTTTGTCAAACGTTACTTCGAATCGAAATTAGGTAGCTTGGATGCTTTTCTGGTTTCATTTAACATACGATATATCACGGGACTGTCAAAATTCGTTTTGAGCTTTGTTCCACTTTAAAACATTAACTAATTAGTAAACTTAACAGAGCTCAGACTTTCAGTATATTTCTAAATAAAAACCTAACCGTGTGTTATGTTCCTCTGACTCACACTCTAGCTTGATATAAAAACTTGTTCGATAGGTTTGATTAGTAACCTTTCGTTTAACGTTTTTATTTATTTTACAATCTTCCGTGTTTCCATATTGAACAGAACCATTAAAAAACCATTGTTTAAAACTTTTTGCCGCCAATATCGGTCAATCAAGGGTTTCGGTGGCTCAGGATGACTTTAGGGTCATCACCCGAAGCCAAAAATTGGCACAATCAATTACTGCAAAACTTTTTAACCTTCTAATTGAATTCATTCCTGGTATGTAGTATTTTAAATAATGGTCCAGCCTCCAATTAGTTCCCGTCAGTATGTTGAAAACTAGCTCAGGTTTAACAATTTCTCATGATCGTAATGTGCTTAATCAATGTACATCAAAAGCATTAATATAATAAATATTTGAGACAATGCAACACTTATAAATACATATAATCACATTATATTCTAATTTTTTTGTTTATTTTTTATTTATTTTTTTTGATAGACTAAATAGGTGCAAATGTATAGAACTCGAAAAACCGGAGCTACCACTTTGTAGGCTACGTTCAATTGCAAGTCAGAGTTTATCAAGTCTTAACAATCTAATTTAGAATATTAACAACAGTAACAGCAATATAATGTAACAAATACAACATAATAACCAACATTCTTTACTCTAACATTCTGGATTGGAATTTATCGAAAAATCAAGATCCACACTACAGAGCACCAGATGTGTTCGATAGAAATGAAAAGTATAAGGCCTTCGTCCTAAATATTCCTCTAAACCGGGAGAGGTTATGTTCAGCTCGGAATGCCTATGGGGAATGATTTACACAGCCAGCCGCAGTACTGATTCACCGACAGCCCCGATTTAAGTTTGACCAAAAAGAATATTTTTTTAGTACAAAGAAAAATTGATGTAGAAGAATAAGAAGATGTCTGCGTCGGTAGCTGCTGCTAGCGAAGTCTTTTTGCTCTCTGAAGTAAACGCTAATCAGTGGGCGGAGGGCAAGGGGTTAGACATGGACGCATTTTGACCTGACTAAGACGCGCCCATGACTAGCCCGAGAAGGTTGTTTGGGAGAGGGGTTAACGTCCGCGAGCCCACCGCAGTAGCGCGTCAGCTAATACGTCCAGGTGCGCTTTTGTCTGAAACAAAAAAAAATAGAGAATACATCAGTCAAATCTACAGGGTGATTCGTACTAAAGCCGATACAGAGCAGGAGAATCTAGGGGAACCTAACATATGGTCATTTAACGCAACTTATCAATATTTCCGTTATTCTTGAACCAGAGTTGGTACTCGTTGTGAGTGTACCAAGATCATTAATGGGTAGTAAGTAGAGTTCAATTGTAGCATTCTAACGGGTTGGTAAGGGATGATGCACCATTAAAATTTGACAGAATTTTTTAACCGTTCAACGAACCTAAAAACATTTCTTTTTTTTGTTATTTTTCAAAAAAAATTGTAGTTTTCAATAAAAACCGAAATAACTAGAAACACGAAACTAATAACATGTCAACTTCTTCGCTATTTTCAAAACTGTCAACCAACAATTACTAAAATTTAATAACTTTCTTTCCTGATCGTCAAGATTGATGTGTATTTTCATAGCCATCTTTTGAATTTTTGCTAATTTTAAATAATACAGCGGTTATACCTGTTTTTAGTTATTCATGTTTTTGTAGAAAACGACAAAGTTTTTTGAAAAAATAACAGAAATAAAAAAGTTTTAGAGTTATATTCCCTATAAGATAAAGCTATAACTCTTTAGATTCGCCAAAGGGTTAAAAAATTCTGTCACATTTTAAAGGTGCATCATCCCTTATCAACTCGTTAGAATGCTACAATTGGACTATATTTACTGTCTATTAATACTCTCGGTACATTCACAACGTGTACGAAATTTGATTTTTCTAAGTTCAAGTATAACTGAGATAGTGATTTTTTTCCAAATTGCATTAAATCACCATATTTTAGGTTCCCCTACATGCCCTTGCTCTATGTCGCTTTTTAAACGAATCACCCTATATTTTATCGGTTAAATATTACAAAACTTAAATAAAATAGGATGTCGCATCTTAGAGGATACTAAGACTAGTATATCCGTATATAACTGTCGTTGTTTAAAATACTTTTATTGCCAAAAAAGTGATTTGATGTATAAGGCAAAATGTAACCATTTATTCTAATAAACAACATTATAAGAATGGACACATTACAAGATACAGGAGCTATGAGTACTGCGCTTACTGCTGTATTGGAGGCTCTTCTATCATATTCATTTCTTTCGTTGCGAATGGAGATAGACTCGCAAGGTATATCGTATAAAATTTAAAGGTCCAAGTTTTCATTCTTCCATTTAAAAATGCGAGTAGTCATGGATGGGGTTAAGTAACTGAGAGAAAGTTGATTTTGGAAGATTTGTCGCTTACTAATGATCAAGCCAGTAGTATAGTAGAGTACCATACTTACTTATTGCTTACGACAGTTTGTCAGGTCAAAGTGTGCAAATTAGTGAATAATGTGTTACAGTTCCTTCGTTGCTAATGATATGAAAACTGTTGACTGGATATTATACCTGAAGGCTAGAAGAAAGGCTATCACATAAAGTGAACCTAGAGGTAATTGATAGAAACCTGCCTTAATAATTCGAAGCTGCCTTCGATAAAGGAAATGAGAGGCGTTACCTATGGACAAAGGATCTAGATATTGTGAGGGTTTCTTAAATCGTTTTTTTTTAATAATTAAACCCGACTATTGTTTCATTACACACTGTATCCTAAATTAGAAGGGAATTCATTGCTATCTCGGTTATTATAAGAGCTACAATATTGTTCAAATGGCAATGTTTTCTTAGAATTATGTTTTTATTTTAAAGGTGATTTCATATTTTATCATTTATTTTTAATTATTAAATTATTCGCGATAAACTGAAATTGGGCATTTTTGAGAAACCCGTGTATATTGATTATTTGAAAATATGCAGTATTTTAGAACGCACATTCTATAAGCACTTTTTTTAAGGTTTTGCAATAAACAAATAAACAAAAAAAAAACATTTTTTGTTTTCGAGATATTGACCACAACACTGTTTATTCTTATTGGATTGGAGCTCAGTTAAATAGCATTTTTGATCCTGATTTCAGAAATGTATCACAATATGGTAAGTGCTTTACTCTAAGCCTAATTTCATGAATTTGTTCTTTGTAGGTGCAGATCTTTATATTGCTTTTGTACGACAGGTTCTTCCTGTTCTTCGTTATTATATTCTACTCCATTCAAAAGCTGGTAGAAGAACTCTCTCCATTTATCTAGAATATCGTTTTCTTCGGATACGATTTCACATTTTTATCTTTAACGAATCCTTTTGTCTCATTTTCCCCTATTTTCTCTTATTTGGTTATTTCTATAATTATATTCTATCTCTTTCATAATTTTTTCATGAAACTTCCTTTTTTCCTTAGAATTCTTTTTACATCTTTTCTTGTTTTTCGTATTCTGCTTTCGTTTTATTTGAGTAGATGGACTTTTCTCCTGTTTTTTTAATTTCCCTTTGCATTCATCGTCAAACCGTTCTTTTATTTTCGATATTTTTGTTTTTGTTACAAATTTTGAATGCTTTTTTATAGCACTCCTCAACTCGATCCATTTTTCCTCTATGCTTCTATAATGTTTTTTAGCAATTCCGCATACTTATTTTGCTTTTATTTGTTCTTCAATTTAATCCTTTGTTTCTTTCGTCTTTTCCCTGTTATATTATTTCTGGATCTTCCTTACTTCTGTGTATAAATAAGGGACTAAAATTCTGGGAGTTTAAAATAAACGTTTGTTAATTACAAATACGATAATTATTTTTAACACTTTTTGTCCATCGACATTACAAATGTGTAGAAACACTGAAAACGATGAAACTTACAAATAAAGGGTTTTTATAAGACAATTACAAAAAATAAAAAATACCAAAATGAGATTTTACGAGTTATTCCTGTTCATACAAACACTTAGTGGGTTTCTTAAAAATATCAATCTATTTTGTTCTCAACAATATACATCCTCCCTGAAAAAATAGGTCCACAGTCTGGATCGCCCTTTGGACTTTTTCAAATTTATCACCTTCCCATTATCCATTTTTCTTTCTGTTTCATTCTTAACTCCAAGATACGAGGGAGGTATTAGAATATTTAAAGATAACCTGATGTAACTCTTGTAGAACAATTAAATAAGAGAGAAGAAGAGACTGAAAGCGTTGATTTGAGTAATAATTGGAAGATTATAATTTTACAAAAACTATAAAAAGTGAAAATACAAGCCGATATTCTTAGTAGCATCCGAAATAAAATGATTTATCAAGGTATTCTAAATGTTTTATTTAATTTAGTGTAATGAATGACTTAACAAAAGTGCACAAAAAAATATATATAATAATATAATAAGAAATTTGAATTAGTCTGAGTGTAGGAACTAAAAAAGGAGAGAATTGGAACTCGAAGCTCATTTGAAACGAATGTAAAATTAAAGAAAAATTTAAAATCATAAAAAAAAGAAAATCAAGAAAAAAAGAAAAATATCTTAAAAGTGGAGAAAGTTATAACATTTACAGTAATAATGGTACTACCAAGAACAAGGAATTAGATAAAAGAAATTGATACAAATATGATCCATTGATGAAATTATTTATTTTTTCAATATTTTCACATCTTTTATTACACTTTCTTCATCTAATACATCTATTTTTGTCAATCTTGGTAATATTTAGTTTAGCTTGTTGTTACTTGGTGTTCTTATTACACGATCCTACCACCTAAATGGATTTTATTTTTATATTCTCTTCTATTGGCATTAACTTTAGTTTCTCTTGTTTTGTTTTCTAAGCTCTTTGTTTTATCCGATTATTTTCAATTGCTTTGTTTCTGTTTGTAAACACCCCTCGTAACACTATACATCTTACTTTTAAGATAGAGTTTCCGAAACTGTTCATCAAATTACCGAGCGGGAGATTTACGAAAAACTTGAAGAGCGGCAGTTTAATGTTTTATTCAGAAGCAACTTAGATCATTTGTATATATACGATGTTGGGATAAAAAGGATCATGCCAACTAGGCTTTAACTGCTTTATTCTTGTTCGATAGTTAAATCCTTGTAACGATTTTCATTCGTGGTTTGTAAAGTTTTTACTCGTTGTTGTAGGCGGAATAATGGGGATTTGTGGTTGTGATTTATTTTGCGTTTGACATTGTCATGGAAAGTGTTTCGTTCCGGAGTGTTTCTCTACCAGTGATTTTTAAAAACGAGAAGTCTATTAAAATGATCACGAGAAGCAATTTAAAAGGAATAACAGTTTATTTATTAATCAATAAAAAAATATGCGAATGTATATGGAATTGTAGAAATAATATATTCGGTAATTGTTTCATTTGTTATAACTTATGTTAAATTTTATATTTTATGTTATATATTGGATCTTGTACTTACTATTTGGGTTTGGGTTTAGGAAACGATATCCTCAGTCACAAAAGAAATGAGTTGTTTTTTTTTTGTTAGATGAATTTATAAAGTCAAATGATCAGATAGGACATCAAGAACAAGGTAGACAAAAGACGGAAGTAGAAGTATCAGGTAATGAAGAAGATAGAACATTATCAAATAGTTTAGAAGTATAAGAAATAACTGAAATAGATTTGGAAGAAATAAAAGAGGAGAAAGCTAATCAAGAGAAAAGAATAATGGAATAAAAAAGAAAAGTGTACTAAAATGACCATCAGAAGCGATTTAAAAGGAATAACAATTTATTTATTAATCAATAAAAAAATATGTGAACGTATATGAAATTGTAAAATAATATTTTGAAGATGATATATTATATTGTGATGATATTTGATCATTTAATTTGTTGTGTTTTTTATTAAATTTTATATTTAGTGTCATATATTAGATCTGCTAGGTTTTTTGTTAGATGGATTTGATATCAAGTAGAATAATTGTCAAATTTGATACGAAGTTAATTGTCAAACCAAAAAGTATTATTTCTAAATGTTATTAATTTAAATAATTTAAAGCAATAAAAGTCAATTTACACGCTAGATAAATTATTTGAGCTAATGAATATATTATTTTGACTTAGTAATAAATTTTTGTTAGAAAATATGAAGTTATCTCCATCAACAAACGATTATTGCTTGTATAATATACGAACTTATTTAAAACCAGAAACTTTTGTATCTTGGATAAAATAATTTATTAAGTAATTATAAAAATATGAAGTTATCACCAAATTGTTGATTATGTTAAAACATCTACTATTGAGTCCTACATTTTGATCTACTTGGATCATATATATTTGCATATTTATAAGGACATTAATTAGACAAACCCCTGTACTCAAACGATATTTTTCGTTTATTTAATAGCAGAATACGTATTATTTACTTTAACAAAACTTACTTTACAAAATTCAACAAAAATTTATTTTCAGGAATATATTTAATTTTTCCTTGTTTTAAACAACAAGCCTTATCGCATCTTAAATTTATCGGATAAAATCCGAACGAGACTATAACTGTTGAACCAAAGCAAGCGGTGTTCTATCGATTGGATCAGGTATAAGCAAAAATAAATATTTAATAAAAAACAACCCAAAAAAAGATATCTTTGTTTTTGTCAAATATTCTTTTATTTCCAACCGGTTTTTTACTTTTAATCGAATGGCTTTTAATTAAAGTCTGACACTCCTGGAGTAAACTCCAAAAAAGCAAGTTTAGGGAAAAAGTCACGAAAAGAGTAAAAGTGCGTAGAAAATGGAATCTAGTAAGCGATTGAAGGAGTGATACAAGATCTAGAAGCGCATTGAGAAGAGAACAGGAAAAAGCACTACCACCAGTGCTAATAGTCAGAGAAGATGGAAAACTCTTGTATGAGGACAAAGAAAGACGGAAAAAAACTTGAAGCGATAGAAAAAGCAAGAAAAAAACTACAACGAGAAAGTATAGAAAAGAAAAGAAAAGAAAAGGTAAGAAAACCAAAACTAAAAGAAAGTCTAAGTAAACCTGTAGAAGAAGAGAAATTAGGAAACATAAACGTCAAGCTTTGGAGTGAAGAGATAGCAGAAGCTATGGAAATCAAGGAAAACAGCATAGAAGAAGTTGATTGGAGCAAACCAGGCCCGAACAAAGTGGCCAGCAAAATTAAGAAAAGCCAGGTAAAAATAACCGACGAAAGGATAAGACTAAGCAACAAATTCCAACAGCTGGAAGATAGTGAAGGAGATGAAAGCGGTGAGGAAACAGAAAGAAAGGTGATGGAAAAACCGAAACCAAAACCTAAGGCACCACCAGTAGTCGTGGAGATGCACGTAAAAGAGCCAAAGGAATTTATTAATCAGGTAAGAGGGACTATTAGAAGTAATAATTTCTCCATTCAATTTAATAAAAATAATACTAAGATATTTATATATAATATTAAAGATAGGGAAAAGACACTATACGTATACTGATAAAAACGATAGAGTTAAAAGATTAGTAATGAAGGCTGCTCCAGAAATGGAGTAAGACAAAATTACTAATACATTAACAGTGCAATCTAAAATAAAAATATTAAAAGTAATTCCACTAAAATCCAGTAACACAAAAATCAAAAGTAGAAGCTATCTGATATTAGTGAATAAGGACGTAAATTTAAAAACATTGTACAATATAACGGTGTTTTTAAAGATAAGAATAAAAAAAAATTTTGCGGAAAGAGCACTAATTTTTTCTAAATATGAAGAGTTATATAATGAACCGTAAATTAATTGTAGTTAAACAAAATTAAAAATGAAATAAATTATTTGACGTGAAGATCGAATAGATCATCAAATTTGAAAATAAGCCGGTAAATACCGTAAAAATGCTGGTAATGAAATTAATAAAAATTAACCATTGAAAAAACAATAAAGAAAGATAGAATGGTGCGAAGGTGGAGCATTCACAAAGATAAATAAGAGCATAATAAAATAAATTTTCAAGGAAATAAGGTGGAAAAGGGCGACCCCTTATTATTATTATTAAAGTCTACCTACATTTAAAACATGAGAGAGACGGAGACAGAGATAAGGAGGGAGAAATAGAGGATAGAAGATAGATAAACAAAGAAATAGACAGAGAATCTTTAGTACCAATTACTTTTAAAATAACCTGTGTGTAGCTATAGAGATATCACGGATTTTCCAAAATAGTAAACACGAGTAAAGATACTAAATTCTTGTTTATTATTATTATTCATTTAATGAATTAGGGCCGTAAAAACCTAAGAGAATATCTTCTAGTTGCCCCTGTATTTCGTAGAGTAAGAAGAAACAAAACGCGGATAAGAATCGAATCTTGAAAAGTTTTAAGTGACTTTTCTGTCACAACAGCGAGGGTACAAATAAAATAACCTATCGCGTAATATTATTTATAGATATGGCAGGATATTTGTCTTTATTTCGACTCGATAAATTTTTATTGATACTCTAGATGGCGCTTGCATCCGCGTATACTAGAAGTTCATAGTTGAAAAGTTTAGGAAAAAGTTTTGGAGTGTCTGAAAGGTTGAAGTCTTATTTCAAAATTGATTTTCATCGAGATGTTTGTCCTTTGCGACTGGCAAAAACCGATATCAGGAAATAAATCATAAATAACGAAATATATTGAAAATATTCGTATGTGTAAGGTCAATGTTAATATTATTCTACAGGTTAAATAAATATTGTCAACGTCGTTAACAATTGATGGTTAAATTTCATTTTAACAGTTTATTTTCACCCATATATAATTACAAATAATTTTAATTTATCTGTAATTATTTTATGCAAATATTAGTTAAAATACTAAACTGTTTAGCCAATTCTTTTGTTTCTATTTCTTTTTCTTACACTTTTTTTCTAAAATTTTGATAATATTTAACTAAAATAGGCTTTATGAAATATATTATAAAGATGTCAGGTATTCAAAAGGAGCCCCTTTGTAGAATTTATGCAACAAGCACTATAATGTTTGGGTGTACCTGTTAATATTTTATTACAACAAACAATATCGAGACTGATTGTAATTTTAAGGTCCATAGATAAAAGAAAATTTTAGAAATTTGGGATAACAAATTGCTTCAATTTGAACACAAGAGATTCAAAGGGGAAGACCAAGAATAAAATGGACAGATCAACTGAAAGCAATAGGAGCAAACAGGGCAAGACATTAGATGAGATGAAGATAATAATGGCAAGAGATAGAAGGAACTGGATAAATTGGGTGATAGAAGAACCGGACGCCATATTCGACGCTTGAAAAGGTATAAGGAAGAGATGAAGATGAAGAAGAAGAAGAAGAAGAAGAAGATGAAGTTGAAAAGAAAAAGAAAATTTCTAAATTATGGATAGTTACAATATTAAAGGATTTTTTTGGTGTTGACACATTAGGTGACTGGAAATTACACTTGTATTGAATCGAACTAATTGTACCATTATATTATGCATGGATTATTTTCCTTATATCAAGGTTTTTATAATTTATTTACAATACATGAAAGAACTACAGACTAAACTGGATTCTAGAGAGTATTAGATATTCATGTTTAAAAAGTATCTAAAAGGACATAGGCGAAATTTTAAGGAGCAGGCAGCGATGTGTCCTCTCTCATCTGAACTAGAGGTACGTTCTAAACTATCTGCATGTTACTATTGTATTGATTGGAACGATGTTTCCACCTCGATATATCCCTACTTCAAGATATTAGTAATACGTTCGCTCTGTTTCATAATGCGCTCTTTATAACTCGCATGGATTCGTGCATGATCTCAAATATATATAAATCTACATATATACGAAAGGATACTTACTTTGAACATGAGTTCAGATTATTTTTTTTCTTGCATTGCTACCGATCAGACAATTGAACAAACAATGACATCAATGAGTGGTAAGGGAAGTCCTTTTAAGCGTGGCGTTACTAAAAGTATTGTATATAAATGGATCAAAAAAGTGATTAACACCAAAGGTATTGTTATAAAGATGGAAGAATTTTGTAAGATTTCTTTCAAAAAAGTCATCAACAGACGGTCGGATAGAAAAGGATCACATATAATGTAGATAAATATAGCATTATCCTATTCAGGGTACATATGCTATGATGTCGATTATAATAGGAATAACAGGCAATGAAGAAATTAATGGTTGTTATTCATGCAAGGAAGAAAATAAAAAAACAGTGACAAAATTTGGAACAACTTAAATTATTTCATAAAGATAAAGTTAATTTAGTTTTCTTTATTGGCAAAAAATAATAAGAATAAAGTTAATAATAATTTAGTTGCACTTCAGCATATTTCTGTTTTAAAAAAATATAACAAAATACTTCAAACTTACACGAATTATTCTTATCCATCGGCTCTCTTTAAATTACATCGATGTAAATGATAATTAGAATAAAATAGATAAATATTTGTTCATTATGTATATTTGAATAATAATTACGCTAGAAATGTGTACCTCGTATTTGACGTTATAAAAAGATAGTATAAAATTAGCCAAAAGAAATAGTAGTGCACTCAAAATTAAATGTGGAGACGTCGAGTTTGGTGTAAATACGCCTCTTAAAATTGGCCAAAAGAAATTTCTTACAAATAGTAAAAATAAGAGCAGATTCATAAAAATGCTCAGGAAGAAATTATGTGAGAATAATTGGTTCTACAAACCACAGTAACTCCAGACAATTATGAAATTTATATTCGAAACTTACGACGAAGAAAGTTTCTTAGAAATCTTTCATTTAACAACTTACAAAAATCTGTATTAAAATGCAAAACATATTCTTTTTTTGTATGTTATCATTGGTTGTGATAATAGCAAATTGATTTTTATTAATTTTAGTCCTAATTGATTTTTGATGAGTGATTTTTGTTATGTTGTCACGAAAAGATCTTTGGGTCATGCTAATTAAAATGGCACCTTCACCATATCACGCAAAGGGCCTTAGGATCGAAGCTCTTTAAAAAGGACATCTTCACCATGTAACAGCACAGCCCTCGGTCATGCGGTAATAAAAGGGGTTAAAAAAATAATTCAGCAAACGGCAACCTCCATCAAGTCATAGATTAAGCGGACCCTCTACTGGATAAGGGTTCGGCTTCCGTAAGCGTGAAAGAGGTGAAGTAAGAGACGACGAGTCCAACAATAATCACAATTTAATAAAGATGCTCAACTAACATTTAACAACTATATAAAAAATGGTATAACAAAGAATTCTTACCAAGGAATTTTTGAGGGGCGCTTATAGCAGTTAGACACTAGATAAACTTCCCCCACAGTCGGAGGAGTGCTTGAATCCCCATACGGGGACCACTGAACTCTATGCCAACGTAATCGTCTCGTATTTATATTAAATAGGGATTTAATCAGGTAATTGATTTATTACAGTAAAGGTCAACGGTATATTTTTAATCATAGTATAATTAGATTTTGAAATTTTTATACTTCAAACACAGGAATTAATTCACCACTACGTCTCTACTAATATTGAAATTGCATTATGTAAGAAGTCTTCACCAGCGTTTCGGATTATTAATTAACTGCTGTTAAGATTTTGTTTTTACTTATTTTTTAAACCCACTGGCTTTCCAGACTATATTCTAAATTAAAAGCTGGAGTGATTCCACAACAAAAAAAATGCTCAGTATGAACATCACAATTACATTTGCATCAGTCAGATTATTAGTATGAGTATAAAATTTAAAACATAGAGCAGCAGGAGAGATGTACAGTTAAAACGCAACAAAAAAAAAATGGAAGGAAATATGAAAAAATTATGTTGATTCATTAGATACTTTTTTAAATAATAAAGCAAAGAGCCAATTTTTGCAGTTATTTCGCTAACCTATTTATAGAAGTGCATCTCGCCATCTGGCCATGCTTTAAATTCATTTACGAAGCATTGCACGCTGAATAAAAAAGAGGAAGTCAGCCAGGATACATGAATTGCTTGTATTATCAAGATTAAAAGAATGGAAATGGGAGAAACGAGGACTGAATATGAGAATAATCTTGATATTAAACACGTATTCATGTTAATTGTTTCAAAGAATTTTCAACATAAATCAAGCCAATATGCTATTAGGGAGTTTTAGTGATTAAGATAAGCGATTTAAGAGAATAGTTCTTAACTTTTTGTTATTCTAATTCTTAATAAAAAGAATTAACAAGCAAATTATTTCTATTTAATTTATTTAAAAAATCTTAATATAAGTGAAATGCAATAATCACCTTGGATGAATTATTAGATTTATTATTATTGCAAAGAATATACCCCGGCCCTCAGAATGGAGACACTAAGAAATATAATGAATCTATTAAAGAATATCCAATTCAACTAACCAAAAACAGACTAAGGAACTACTTAATTGAGAATGCTCTATAAACGATTAAGACCAGCCAACATCTTAAAATGCAGGTGAAAGTTGTAAAAGCAACCTGCAAAAGATTATTAATAAAGATATAGAAAATATAGTCCAATGGTATAGTATTATTCATGAAAACACAAAAAAATATGAATCCATGAAATGTACGAGGCTTTTGATTAAACCTCTGGAAAGTACAAAAATACTCTATGGAAAATTCATAAAATTTAATTTAATGTTACGTGAGCGAAAATTATTGGGGCAAGGTCCCGATCGGGTAACAAATAAACATTTTTATTAGAGTCATCAAAATTAATAAATATTGAGGCCTTCTTGGTAGTGAAAACAAAAAGAGAAAGTTGATGGTGCCTATCCCTGCGATTAAATGTATTAATTATTTAAAGTTCTAAGTTGCCCTAATATTTTGTAAGACTTGTTTTTACCCAAAGATAAATAAATTGTTGTTCTTTCATTCAGCCTCTTTAATTTCCATTACGTAGAGGGTTAAAACCCCTCTTAAAATAAAATAATATTTAGATATATTCATATATTTATTATACAGAAAAACAACCCAATACGTAACAATATTACTGAATTGAGATTGACATAGAAGGATGGTCTCATATCCTAAAGAGAAATAAGAAAAACAATAAAATTTTACTCAATAAAACTTCAGACCGCAAAGAGCCGTGAATTATATTTTAACATTAATCAATTCACCGACCTTTTAAATGTCAAACTCAATAACATTGGGTTCAGAACGTTTAGATTTCTATCATCAGCAAATTGAAACAGGTTAATTTAGCGAAAACATCACTGAGAGGGAATTACATAAAAAAAGGGGAAATTGGAAACAATTAATACAAAATTTGTTTACATTTATAAATGGCAGAAAATTTTAAAAATAGGTATGGGTATTTCCATTCAAAAAAGATCCAATCTTTTTAAAAAATGTACCGTATAACAGCGATAATAAAAGTCTAGAAGAGAAAATATTGACTAAATAAAATACAAAGCAGAGTTAGTGGACGGCTCATACATTCTAAAGAATTGCGACAATTTGAAGCACCAATTCGGGATTGTGAGACAATGACTAATATGAAAATATGAAAAATCTACTCACCCACGGTTTAGACACAGCGGCGCCATTTATTCTTTTAAGGGGTTAAGTAGAAAAATCTCAAAGTGAAAAGAAAATAAAGAGAATATTACAGATACTTTAATAAAATTTATTTGTCACAAATATGCAAGGGAATGTAGGTGTATATTAATTTTGTAAATTTTGCTTCTGGATTCGCTGAACATTATCTTTGAAGCTTTTTAAAAATATATCCCACTATCAAATTTATAACTTTGGAAACAACAAATTTAATAGGTAATGCCCAATTCTTACTTGCGAAAATAAGAAACTTATAAAAAAATTGGTATTTTACTCGTACATACATATATAATGAACTTTGCAGGTAAACTTATCATCGAGTGTTATAAACTAGACGGTTTCAGTCAAGCATTAACTCTGTATATTGTTCATTATCATCCATTGATCAGGATTAGCTTTAACGCTTGTTTACGAGTTTCATGTAAAATTACCCAGATTTAGCCAGTAATCTAGAATAGAACAGAAATTCTGAAATTATAATATTTCAACGGCGTCGATATTGAATATTAATGATCGGAGTTAGTTTACAGTTCGTTAAACTCAAACTAATTTGGCATATAAAATCGTTGATTGCTTTCTCAAATACGTTGAAGCAGCAACGCCTTAGAGTATGAAATGGCGCTCAGACTACTTTGAATAAACCAGCGGAGTCTTTATTTTGTACTTCCACAACCGAAGTATAAATAATGCAGTTAAGTCATAATATGCTAAATTCATTTTGATGGGTGCAGTTAATACAAAATTTGCTGAATGTATTTTAATGACTGGACAAGAAGCACTGGAACTGTTCCCAAAAATAAGTCATTTTATAAATAAGCAAGATTTACGAATCGCTATTTCTAACAAACATATATCAAGTCTGTTTTGTATAAAAAAATAAAATTTGAAAAATTTGAATTTAAAAATGTAAAACATAGGATTTTAATTCGCTATTCATACCATGACCACGATAACGGGAAAAGTGCGGTTACAATTAAAAAGATAATTTCGAAGAATGCCATTTACTTAAAATAACTGGTATAACTGAATAACAAAAATTAAGACTAGGTGCATTGTTCTGTCTATCCAAGTATAATTTCAAGAAATAATATTATTTAAATTTTCTAAAACATCTTGAAAAGGGGTTTATCAAAGAGAATGATCTTCATGGACGCATATTTAACTGGAAATACAGATTAACTATTATCAAAGGTAGTGAACTGAGAAAAGGTGTAAGGTTAGCTCACTTAAGGCCGAGTAATTTCAGTAAAATTCTCGGCATATTGAATTTTTTATCACAAGAAAAGAATCTCCTACTTTATTCGAGCTGACGTGAATTTTGATTACTTGCCGGTGAATTTGATAGAAAATGAAGGAATAACTAGAAAACTAGTCTTGTTAAAAATCGTACAAAGTGAGAAAGATGGCAGCAATTTAGAATCAATTGGATAACACTCACTTGAACAATGGAATTCAAAAACAGAAAAGAAATTCAGAAATAAGAAATTTCTCAACAGATGAACGTATGGATTAGTCTCCCTGAAAAGCACATGAAAGATTAAAAACCTGTTACTTCCATTTCTCCATAAGCAAAAATACGGTGGCAAGGGCAGAAAGGTGATTTATTTGCTCTAAGTTAGTTTAATTAATTTAAATCTAATTATTATTATATAAAATAATATGTGGAAAAATATCGCTCCTGTTTCCCTGAATAAAATAACCAACGAATTTAAAATTAACCTTAACTGGAACAATGTTAAATATTTAAACCTAAATTCTGACGAGGCCTGACGTTGAAGATATTCCGACCAAGCAAATTAATCAAGGCTATTCAATTGGCCAAAATACACTAAATTCAACATATTATTATTGATATTAAACAAGGACTTGATAACAAAACTGATGTTGCTCAACTTGTTGATAAGGTTTGGAAGCGTTATGACGTCATCAATAAAAATTTTAAATGTGGGTCTTCCAATACATTAATTGAAAGGTCTATGTTATTAATGACGATATCACGCTCACAGAGATGACGACAAAAATAAAAAGGTGATCTGACGAAGTCCCCATTTAAAAATAAAAATCGACGGGTTTCAGGATTTTACCCTAAAATTGCCGATTTACGAAATAATGAATTTATTCCTTTCATTTGGACGATACTGTATATTAATTAACGTAACCAAAAGCTGCAATCGTACAACCGCTTTTAGCAAAATTCGGCACGTATTCTATCCAAACTTCCGTTAGAAGAGTAAACGTTGTCACCAGCAGTAGGCATGTTCATGTAACCCTGAAAACGGCCTTGTATTTGTAGAACTTGATCAAAGGCTTCGTTTATGTAGTGTGTAATGTGGGAAAATAAATTGAACCATTTTGATATAATGGAAACGAGATTTGCTTTTAAACTGTCTACAAAATTGAATTTTATGTGAGCGTGGATGTACTGATAAATACTCTATCGTCCTTTCAGTCCGGCAATGAAATAAATTAAAAAATTAATTGTTTTGTTAAGTGCAGTAATACGAAATATTTGGGATAAGCCTCTTTTGGGATACGGAGATTCCAGATTTGACACTTGCAATGTTGCTAGATTTCCCGTTTTCCTGATATTATTAGTCACTTTGGTTTTTTAAATACATCACCCTGTATATTTAGTCATTTTTGGAATCTTCTTTTCAAAACGACTTCAACCATATTTAACACTTATGATTTAATGTAGTCTAGAAGATCTTAAATAAAGGGAGAAATGTGGTAGACGGATTTTTCCATCGATTTGGGTACTGTCAACTCACAAATGCAGCACATTTTGAACACTTCATAATTTTAAAAATGTTGTAATCTTTTAATTGTTATGTTTAAATGTATTTGAAAATAGTTTGTATTCAAAAATTTATTCAGACAATTAGGCCTGACCAGACTTCTGTTTTATTTATTTAAGATCTTCTAGCCTACATAAAATCATAAGTGTTACATATGGTTGAACTCATATTGAAGAGAAGATTCCAAAAATGACTGAATATACAGGGTGATGTATTTAAAAAACCAAAGTGACTAATAATATCAGAGAAACGGCAAATCTAGCAATATTGCAAATGTCAAATCTGGAATCTCGGTATCCCAAAATAGGTACCGGAACAGGAAATAAAATAAAGTGTAAAAGAGCAAAGGCTCACAAAGTTAAGGGCAAAACCCCTTATTATTATTATTATTCAATTCAACAACATTGCTTGTCAGAAAAACTTATCACGATTATTGTACATTTTTAAATTGGTTTGTTTATTTTTATAAATAACATTTTTAAGTCTGTTGTTTGCTTCGTTCTTTCTTTCTGTCTGTTTTTCTTTATTTCTTTTTTCTTTGTGTCTTTCTTTAATTTCTTTCTTTCTCCAACTTAGATTTTTTCCTTCTTTCTTCGTTTTTTCTTTCTGTAGTTGTTTCTATCAGTCTTTATTTTTCTGTTCGAATTTAAAACTGAAGTAGGCACTAACAGAATTTAAAACCAGAAGAAATGTATAAATAAACTGCATACATCAATGCTATAAGTACATGAAAATTATTAGCATTAAAGATCATTTAATCAATAAAAGATCTAATAAAACATGCAAATTATTTTATATTTATCAATTTATGTGTAGGTTATTTATAGACGGTTTCTTCTATAAAGTATTTCAGCGTAACATTTAATAAAAGAAGTTGATTTTTTACAAGAGTACATATATGCACGTATATTGTAACACTCGTGTAGTCCCACTAACTTTATTTACAACAAAATTCATAACTGCCTTTAACAATACTTGACTAACATATTAAGTTGAATAAAATACCAGCGACTAAGATTCCTCTACGTTAAACTTTTCCTCTACATTTAACGTCGAGTGCCCTCTTGGCTTTTCGAATATTCCGAAGGATAACTTTTGGAGTTGAATATTAGAGAAACTCTCAAACGCTGTCAGTGTTCAAGTTAAATTATCTTGGTTTCCTGAGTATTTGTCCCATGAATCCTTTCAGTCTGGGTATGTGCTTTTATAATATATTATGGTGTTTGTTTGGGTATTAATAAATTTGGTCATTTATTCAAAAATATTTCTAGCTTTAATTTTTAAGTATATCAGTGTTAATTTTGATGTTAACTGAATTTGCTGAAAATAGTTCCTATTAATTAAAGAAAACAAAACAAATTCTTTGTGATTTAATTGTTTGTATCTCTCAAAAACAAGTATTAAGCAATATATTTTGAAACGATATATGCATTATTAAAGACGCATTAAAAGCATTAATAAAAAAACAGTGTTATATGTTTTCGAACCACCTTCTTAATATCAAATAAGACAATGCTTCTTTCCAATTGGAGATTTTGAACTAATATTTATGTTGTTTCACAACCCTGTATATTGTTATTATTGGTAATGGTATTGGTAGTAGGTCTGTTTGTGTCCATGTACAACAATTTTTGTTAATGCATCAAGTTGTGCATTATATAGATTTTTTAAAAAACTTAAGGGAGATCCATTTTTGGAATTATTTTTTTAATTTTGTGAACCAACTGAACGGTTAAATAAGAATTATATAAATATTTTAATGGATAGCAAATTAACATCAGTTAGAATTTCAGTGAGTGTCACTATTTTGTGAATTTATTAAATATTAACAATTACATAAACAATGCACGTCAAGATGCGACATCCTTATTATTATAAGATAACGAGTAAAAATCGATTCAATAAAAAAATATGCAGAAGATACAAAGGTTGATTCATAATTAATCGGCTTTTATATTGACACAATATATCTTAGTAAAAATTGTTGTTCCTTTTACTTTTTTTTCAACAAAATTCTTCTGATTCTAGATTATAAAAACGAACTTTTAGGCAAAACATCGCGAAAATAGAATTCGTTCCGAAAAATGTTTAGTTAGTCATTCTTGATAAAAAGCTTTGCGTATTCTACAACTTTTACCTGCTTCATTTTATACTCAATTTTCTATAAAACCCTATGAACTTTTACACTAAGTTCGAAACATTAATAATAATCTAGTAGGTGACGTTTATGCTATTGCAAGATAAATTCTTTCTTGAAAAGTTAGCAGAATAAAAGAATGATAATTTGAAATATTATTGCTTGGATAATGATATAAACTAACCAGATTATTGTTAATGTTTCGAACTTGGTGCAAGATTTCATAGCGTTTCATAGAAAATGGAGCAGGCAGGGTAAAACATATTTTTTTCCTTTCATGGGGTCTTAGAATAAGCAAAACTTTTTACCAAGAATAATTTTTTTGATAAAACTAAAAATAACATTTTTTCTCCTCGTGTGATCCTCATCCGTGGACAAACTGTATGACGACTTATATGACTTGGTGATGAATTAAACCGTCAACTTCCTCTAAGAACCGCGTCTTTTTTGCTCATAGAGTAAACTGTCTACTAAGCCAGTTAAGGGTGAATATGTTCTATAATACTCATTTGAACATATTTTTGTTGAATTTTTTTTATAGAAAATATTTTTTCAAATACGCCCAATAATTATGAATCAGCCCTAATACTACTCTAGAAATATGTATTTTGTGTATGTGTAAGTATTTGTTTAATGTTCAAGACTTTAACTACAGAGTTACAAAAATTTACTAAGCTATTTTAGAATGTATGAAAAGAAAGATGGGTTTTTTTTTATCGTGGCACCACTTACTGCAAGAAATTTCGAGCCTAAACTGTATATTTTAATATTTTAAAATTGACTGAGTTACAAAATACACTTTTATCAAAATTATTGTTATTGATTAGGTTGTTTAGTATATGGTGCCCTGCTCTCTAAATACAGTTGAAATATTAATCTAAAAATAGCTGAAAAATGTTTAAATGGACTTATGTCATGGGCGATAAATACTTGATGGAAGAATGTCTTTAATGACTTAGTGGAAGACCAGCGATCTTGTTTAAATGGGAATCAGATGAAAATGACATTTTGATTGATTTTTCAAAACAGTGTGATTTTACAAATGGAACTACAAATGACGATGAAAAGATTTCGTTTTAGTGGAAACTAGACTGTACTATAAAACTTAGATTAAATAACATTTTACATTTCCAAAATTCTGTTAAACTAATCTTGTAAGCAAAAGACGACTTCTAATAATCTTGAAAACCTCTTCCACACAAAATCTTTATTATTGGGAAGCTCTAAAAATTAACCGAAAGAAGAGTGAAATGAAGAAAAGTTTAACGATTGGTTTTCGATTGGATTAAATTCGATGTGATACTGTCAGGGACCACAACTTGGTTATTCTTTAAAATGACGGAGCTCATTCATGTTTATTTCTGAAAAAAATCTCATATCTATTTTCCCTAATGGTAATTATTCAATCACTTTAAGTAATTCCAAATCCTTTTGCAGACAACAGTGTATTAATATTGATCGATGTAGCTAAAACAATACAGGAATGAAATTTGATACTTGCAGATATAGATAATTGGAGATGTGTGGGTAAACCTTAAATATCAACCAGTAACCTTTTCAAATGTTCCTACATCGAAATCGGAGAAGCAATTAAATTTATTTAATTAAATGTAATCATTAGATATTAGAAGTTATTAAAGTTTTGCAAAGCAAATTGGGAAAATTATTGCATAGTTATACAACCTTAAATCTTATAGCTTCCACTGTTTCCACTAAAAATGAAAATCTAGCTGATGATGGAAGATTGATAGAAGCAATCACACCGATAGGGACTTACATTAATTCATTATTGTTAAAGTATGTATGTACGTGTCTTTTAATCATGTAGTGTAGGTATTGTTCTTGCAATGCATCAAAGTGTTGCTTTACCGTTTTATAGAACATACAAGACTGCCGGTCTTCATCCTCTGCCGATGGACAGTCTATGAAGCCGTCGCAAAGGACATGGTCGTCGATACAATGATATCTGCCCTTTCTGTCGGGCGTTGGACAAGCGAATCGTTCCATACCATCGGCCGCCGGCTCGCATTCTGAAACAAAAACAATCAAAATTAGTATCAAGATTTACTGCTCTTGTTATGAAGTATAGGGTAAAGTTGGGAGATATATACCAGGGCTGAAGCCTTTGAAAATGGTAAAAAGTGGAAAAAAATAATAGTGTGATGAAACCCATTGGAAAAGGAAGAGAATATAACAAAAATGAAAGGAAAAATAATTTACGGGCGATCTGAGGTCGGAAAGTGGAAGGGGGTGAGTTTTTAAGGGTAGAAAGCTGTTTATCTCTATTTTCGGCAAAACTACAAGTCCTATGGAAAAAAGTTAAATGGCAAGCAAAACGTAAAGCGAAATTGAAAATTTAGAAAAGAAAAATTTTAGTTAAAATGAAAAATAACCAAAATAAGATTCATAGGGATAACTTTTTAAAAAGTAATAGAAATATGTCTTTAAAGATCAATACAGATAGTAGTGAAGAAGATGCAGAAAATATTTGTGTTGGCTATGATAAAAACTACCCAAACACAGCAAGTATAAAATATAAAAAAATATAGACATAAAATATCATATTTTTAAATCAACTATTCATCCTATTCCCAAGGTGAGTTCGTGCAAGAAAAATTATTATTAGTTGCAACACATTCTTATCAATTATAAACTAATTATACATCTCATATTTAATAATAAATAACAAAATAATATACAATTAATATAGTCCTCAGGCATTTTATAAACAGCGGAAAAACAACAAAATTAAACCAATAACATTTTCAATGTCAGTAAAATAAAACCTGTCCCATGTATGCACTGGTCCGAAGTTAGAGCCAAAAAAGTCATGTTCCACGTGACTTTTAAATAAGTCACTTCTTGTTTGGTATAAAAATACAAATTATACACAACAATTGTTCATTTTGAAGCACTAACACCTTTTTTTTCTTATAAATAGTTCGCCAAGTACATAATATTGCATGTATTATCAGCACTAATAGTTATCCAAATTCTAGGTTATGCCTATTTAGGTATTTCTTAAATATTAAAATAATATAAAATATAAATTTCGAAGAACAACAGGAATACAGGTAATTAATTATTTATCTTTTATAATGAAACTTACACTAAAATTAATCTTCATGGAAAATGAAAATTTTTTAGGTACATTATTTTTAAATGAACTGTATAATTTGATTATTATTACCTAAGGGTGTTTTGCTTTATTAACACAATTCAATGCTGATATCTCCGATCCGTATCACGGTGGTTACATGCACGTTGCGTTCCACACCGTTGGTGCTGTCATTTTATTTTTATTATTTAAAAAACATAAATATTTTTAATTTCATTCATAATTTGTTGCAATTCCGTTGAAAACTTAATCCAACAACAGTAATATAATTTATTTTTAATTTTTATTCTGAAATTGAAAAAAACGTTAAGATACTTTTTACAGCCAAGTAACGTCATGTTAGAATTCATTATACACTAATTTTAATTTCTGATTTCTAGTCAAACCATTGTTTCAAGCTTAAAGTTAAATATACATTTCTAATATAGTTTTTACTCTATCTTTTATTATAATTAAAAAAAATAGACCGTTTCAATTATTCGTTCGATTAACCTTGAAATTTTCTAATTATGTTAATGATATTATTTTGTATTTTCTAGTAAAAATTTATTCTTATTGTTGAATTTTGGTTACTGTTAATATTACAAAAATTGCCTTAATCTCCTGTGATTTCATTAGAAATCTTTAAATTTTATGTTTATTATATTTTTTTAATTTTAATAATATGTCCAAAATGTCATTTCAGATTCTAACAAAAGAGGTTGAGAGAAATCACTTTTGGTCTAATAAATACAGACTGATAAACTCAGCTTTCATTTGGTACATGCGGTTTTTCTAATTACGATGACACAGTACATTTGTAATTGGAATTTGAAAAACTCTTTGCCTTGCGTGTTAGATAGTATGGAGTTTCTCACAGCATTTTTTCTACCATACGAGTTCAGTACTGTAAGTTTGGCGTTCGGTAGCATATGATATGCTGTAAATTGTGGGATGAAGTATATATTCTACTTTCATTAATTGTGGGTCAACAAAGGTCCAAATAATTAAATAGATTATCCGTAAAAGACATATTAACTGTAAATCTGGCTTACAAATGGATTTTGACAATTTAGGACTATTATGTAAATAATAATAGATACCCAAATTTAATTTTATTCAGAGAATTGTATGTTAATCCAAAATAATTTAATTGCACTGCGACAGTCAATATGCTTATAAGTGTTTGCTTAATACTTCAAATAAATTTGTTTGCAGTTCAGTTTGTAATTTAAATGTTTCTTTAGTTAGGAATTTTATTAGGTATCGAAAGTTCATATCAAGTTTAAGTAGAAAATTAAAATCCCTTTCAAATGAGGTATCACATGACATCAATTTTTATTTAAAAAAATTACCGATTAAGTCACTACACTAAAACCGGTGACGTCATCCCTACTTTATGTAAATTATAACATTTGTATTTTATTTTATATTTTAAAAATGACGCGGTCCACCGAAAACAGTAATCGTCAGATCATTTAGTACTTTTAAGTCGTGTATTAATAATGGTAATAATTGTATTATAAAAAAACTTTTCAATCTCAGATATTATCTTGGATTAATAGATACCAATGTTTAAGACTTGAACTGAAGTGGCTGAAAAACGATTTTAAAGGGATCATATATCTCGATAGTTTAGTAGTTATGTGTAATACTAAAGTAATTTAAACTTGATAGTATCATTTAAACTTCAGGAGAGAGCTGCCCACGTCAAAAGCATTATCTGCTTTAGAACATTTTCAACATATCCCGTTTAGTTTATTACTCAACTTTGATTTTAGCGAAGAGCACACAACATTCGTTTATTTTAATTATGGTCACCATTTTATTGCAAAATCAAAATTAGAAGTTTTTAGTGCCGGATATTAGTTTGGAATAATAGAGACGCGCAATGAGGTAAGTGAAGAACTCTTTTAAATAAATTATATATCTCAGTAGTTCAGTAGTTCTATGTAATATCAAAGTAATTTAAACTTTATAGTGTCACTTAACCTTTTGGAGAGAGCTGCCGACATCAAGAGCATCTGCATTAGAACGTTTCCAATATACAGAGTGGACCAAAAGTCTCGAAACGGCCAATTATCTCGTAAATTGCTAGTCCGAATTAGAAAAAAAAATTGGGATACGGAGATTCCAAATTTGACATTTGCAATGTCGCTAGATTTACCTTTTCTCCGATATTATTAGTCACGTTGGTTTTTTAAATACATCACTCTGTATATTCAGTTAGTTTCGTTACTATATCAATATATAATATATGCAAGATTTCAAAAACAATTACTATTACTTCGGTTTTCCTATATAAAACTCAGACATGCTATTCAGTTATTGTTACTTTTACTTACAACGTTATAAAAAATTTAAATTTTGCTTCTGTCTTCTATTTATAGTACTAGCCATTTTAGTAGTAATCTGTATATTATATTAGACAACCAACCGTCCCTAATTAAATCTCATAATAAATCCTAAATCCCCGTGTTGCTCACGTATTCATGTGTGCGTAGGTCCCTAGGACCCCTGAATCTTCGTCGCAGAATCTGGCAGGATCCAGGAATGTCGCAGGACCATAGTCAACAGAGATTTGTTACCCTAGTTGCTTCGTGCTAAATATAGAACGACCATGAGAGAGGGTATTGGATGTCTGTTAGAAAAAGAGAAAAGAGAATGGAAAGTCAGAGTACGTGACACGAAAGGATGACGCTTTTCTTTATTATGCACGACGAAGTTGGAGCATTCGTTTTCACGAAATTTATTTAGCAAAAAGAGCTCTCTACTCTACCTCTACGCAGATGTCCACATATGTTAATATTTTTAGGATGTTTCTTTTTCAAATCTATGGTTTCAACATGGTATTTATGGTCGTGAAATAAAAATATACAACATCAGCAAATCCAGTAACATTTCGCAGTTAGAAATAACTAATATTTTTTGTTATACAGGGTGTTTGGAAGATGGGTGCAAAGTTTTAAGGGGAAGCTAGATAGACCGTTTAGAAGCATTTTAGCTTTGGTTGTCTTACACGAAATCTGACTATTTTCTTAACCTAATTTTTAAGGTGTTTTTAGAAAATTAGTAACATAAAAATTAATATTAATGCAGCCAATTTGTACAAGAATTTGTAAATAATTTTCATTTCCTCTTTATGTTCTGGACTCAAATTATCAGTTTAATTTTTTTTTATTCATGAATGAAAACTCTGAAAGTAATGAATCGTTTAGTTATGGCTAACGGCGTTATTTTATCAACTATCTATTATAATTGTAAATATTCCCTCAATTTTATAGCGATTTCTTAAAAGAGTGATTTAAATATTTAACACGGCCTGAATATTTTAATCAAAAATTAATATTTTATTTCCAATCTCTGATTTCGCCCATGCGTCATAAAACTATAAAATGAAATATTAATCAGAGATGATTTATAATCTCTTTACACAACTAGGCACTCTTGCAGCGGATTTTATGGAAATTTAATGAAAATTGCCGGCGATGAAAAACAACTTACAATTGCCTTTAGTATACGTACCAGTATACTCGTATAGCCATATAATTCAAAATTAATTGTAATTTATTATTTGTTTTGGTTTGATTTATTAAGAAAGTGTTTGCTTCTATTAAAATATATCTACGTACTATGTATATTTATTATTAGAGTATTGAAAGTTCCATTCAAACAATTTTTATAGTTTTCTACTTTATTTGCTATCTATAAAACATATAAAAAGCAAGGAATTTCAATAAATTTGTACCTGTAGGAAACTAATCACTACTAGTTTCTTCTACATAAAGAATTTTACTAAATTCATTTTACAATTTTAGCAAGTCTTAACTAAAAGTATAAAAGTAACGAAATCATTTAAAAAAATACATTTATTTCTAAAGAACGATATTTAATTAATAAATATATTAACGATTCTAAACTCCAAAAGAAATTCCAATCACAATTCAGTTTTACAAAATATTAAATTGAGAATCAAAAGGTTCTCCATTCTGATGAAATGTGGTAACATGGAATGATCAAAAGAAACACGAAATCATACCAAAACAATTTTTATTATTATTCAAAAAGACAACTAGTTTCGACTTTTATAAAGAAATCTTCAGGTCTAAATATAATGAAACAGGAATGAAATAAATACATTAGTGAAAATTACATCTGGTCATGAAATAAAATTATGAACAATATAAAGTAAAATGTTAAACAATGTTATGAACAAACTTAAAAACATTAAATATACTTTAAACTTAAAAATAAAAACACCATCACGAAGTTAATCTAAATGTGTACAATTAGACAAGTTGCAACCAGGTATGGTATAATGCTTGGTAAAAAAAAATGATGACTACTGAAGAACGCTGGTGGGTCAATAAGATGCCAGATGCCACCACCAACTGCCAAAATAATTGGGTAAATTAACAAGGTAAGATGAGGAAGATGATCAATAATGTCAGAAAACCATTCCACTCAGATCACCTGAACAACCAATATTAAAGGAAGAGTTAAGTAGAGATCTCTTACTTACCATACCTGGTTGCAATTTATTAAATGTGAAACCTAGAACTAATAAATTTTCACCATCTATCTTGACCAGACACTTTAACATACGCTACTGTGAATACTTACGAGCTATATATTAAAACAACAAGATAAGTCACATTGCACAAAACACCTCATTGACACTAAACACAAACCTATACTTAATAACAGAATGGAAACAACAGTAGAAATACTTCATATAATTGACAAGAAAGAAGAATTTGGAAAAAGAATAACTTAGAAAAAGAAGAAGTTGGGGAAAAAAGAAATACTTTGTATATATAGATTACTTAGTGGTGAAATGAAATAATTTACGATTGTCAAAGATCTATCACTCTTCTTGAAACTTTAAAATGCTAATGTGAAAATAGTGAAATCTTCGTCGTTTTAATATAACTAAAAAAGAGTTGGAATCCTGTGTAAACAAAGATGAGTATAATTTTTTTTTAATTTAAGAAAATAGAGAAAAATGTAACAAAAGTCATGGAATACGTGTTCATGAATTTTAAGATTTCTCAGTAATTTCAAGCTATAACTGGGAATCTATTCTTTTGTTCCACCTCGTATACGCTCGAGAAAGTTCTATCTCTCACGATTCGCCCTTTCTGACATTACTTTCAACCAATCAGAACCGATTTTTTTTCTCACGCACTTCGCGATTAACGAAAAGTAAGTTTGCCGACAGACAGTAGTCTTAAGCCACCAACACAATCCACACACAAAATTTGTTAAAAATTGCTTTATTTTTCATGTAAGACAAAGTAGAAATTGTTAATTTAAATGTAAAAAACCATTTAATACCTCTTCAGAAACAAAAAAAGTAAATTTGTTAATAAGTATTAAAGTCTAAGATTTGTGGCCACTATGATAAAAAGACTCACACTAAGTATCCTTGTAGTTATATAGAATTTGCACCACGACAACCTGTTTTTCAAAAAACTTGATGGAATAAACAAGATTTGTTCTTTCTAATAGTGATTTTTTTTACTGAAAATAGTCACATAGAATTTATACGTTTGTTCAAAATAAAAGGTGACTTCTTATTTTACTCGAAAAATATTTATTTATTCATCAATATCTGTTTTGTCCTCTTCAAATTAATCCCCCTCAGATATAATGCACTTGTTCCAGCGTTTTTTCCAATCCTCGAAGCACTTCTGATATCCACTTTTTGGTATGGTCTTGAGCTCTTCCAGCAATGCGGTCTTTATCTCCTCAATCGTTACAAACCTCCATCCTTTCATGGGTCTTTTTAATTTTGGTAATAGGAAAAAGTCACAGAGGGCCAAGTCCGGTAAATAAGGTGAAAGAAGCATGACGATTCTTCATAACAATTTTCTTCAGTGCTTCAACGTTTTCATCGTCATTAACATTTTCTTAGCCTTCTTTGAAGAGCTTCTTGTACCACTTATAAACATTTTTTTTGCTCAAAGTAGATTCGCCAAATGCCACAGACAACATTTCAAGTGCGTTGGAGGTACTTAATTTTATGTTTGACCCATTTTTTTCTCTTGCAAAAAATCGCCAGCCACACCAAAACACGTCTAAACTTTATATCTGTCAAAAACAAACTAATAATGGAAAATGGCTGATAAAGTCAACATATGTTGGAAACATGTGTACCAACATAACAAAAAAGAGAAAATCAAAAATTGAATGTACGTAGCCCCCGAAATTTGAAGATTCACCTTTTTTGCTTGCAATAAAAAAGTTAGAGTCCACTTGAAAAACTCATTGTCCCTACATTTACATTTCTACACAGGGCATTAAAAGTTGAATTTTGTATAAGTTTAAAGAAGTCACATAAGAAATAAATATTTTAAGAAAGCTGTGATTTCAAAAACTTACGAGTATAAAAGAGAAGTCACAAATTTCGCTTTTTATTTCTTCCTTTTAAGGGTCATAAAGTTCGCATCGTTTGTATTATATAATAATTATGCTTGCTGCATTTAATTTTGTAAATTATAATCGAAAACTAACCTCAACCTCAAAAATTGTCAAAAAACTTTTAAAACTTTTGTGATTCTTTGTTAACTTTGGTTTAGGTGGTAGTTTTTTTCTTCTATTGAGGTATGCTTCATCGTTCATTGGATTTTCGCAAGAAAGAAAATTTCTTCATCAACGCAGAATTTGGTATTACGAGTCGTAAGCAAAGATCCATTTCTAGGGAAGAGTCGTAAAAATGAAGGCAATAACCTGCTTAGAGAAGAGAATTATTCGGGCATGAATTGATTAAATATTTAATGAGACTTTGGCAAAGGAATGAAACATAAATTTATTTGCTGTAAATTTAAAATGGAGGCATTTAATTGTAATACATTTAACATAAGCATTTATAATTTGTCTTGATTATTGAAGAGAAAATTAGATATTTGATTTATTCTCATGAACTCACCTTAAGCATGGTTTATTGTTTATTTGGTTTATTGATGATATTATTTAAATATTTGAATTCCTCCTATTTATTTAACACAAAACATATTCATTTATTCATTAAATAGAATTTCATTCATTGTAGGAACATTTCCCCACAACTTACCATATATTTACATTTAGTTTTACTCACCCGGAGGCTCTCTAAAATCCACAAATAATAAATTATATAAATACACCCATAAACATAAATATATAAAGTGTTCATTAATATATAATTTGTATAAATTGTTTTTAATTTATTAAATTAAAGAATGAAAATTTGTAATTATGATTTACTAATAATATGTAGAGAAATTTGATTCAAAATGTGTCGAATAATTTCACTATATAAAATAATAAATTATGATGATTAATTCATTCATTTTAAACAATTGTAAGCGCACATTTAAGCAAGAAAATAGTATTCTATCAATTACACGTCCACAAATTTAGTTGCGAAGGAAACTAGTTTAAGCAATGTGCTTAATAGAGAACTAATGCACATTTCTATGTAAATATTCTACTCAAGTGCACATGACTAACTACTTCAAACTGAGTCCAGAGAATGCAAGAGCTCCCAGAATGTAATGGAAATACTCGCAAACTGAATCCACGGGGTTTTAAACCAAATGAAAACTATCAGAATGATTGATGAAACTTCCCTGCAAGAGTCTCTAAACATCATTATTTATTTTAGGAAAATACAAATATAAGGGTGTAAGGGACTATCTCTTACGTCTAAACGGGACATTCTTTTTTAAAAAACAAGGGAAGGTAAATAACAGTTACACTTTAAAAATATTTTATAGTTTACAAGACGTTTCCACAAAATGTTCAATTTTTAAACGATTTCCCTTGAGACCGAAGACACTTCTATAAAAGGGGATCAGAATTTTATACTTCTGAGCAAAAACAATACCAATGAAATATTTGAAACTTGAACGCTTTTAAAAAACAGAAGGTTATCCATAACACTCAAATGTGGTACAATGTGGTGTTTATGTGTACTCTTCGATGTTTGTGGCACAACTGATTTAGCGGGCTTAAACCCGAGTTGATCGCGAGATGCGTGAGAAACGGACTTATTCTGATTGGTTGAAAGTGATGTCAGAAAGGGCGAATCCTGAGAGTCTTGTATGTGGAATATAGAACGTTCTCGAAATTATACAGGGTGAAACAACGAGTATTGAATATTAGTTTTACTTGTTTAAACTAACTGAATTTTAAACAAATACTTTTCTTCTTCGAATGCTGGAAAATCTTCTTTTTCGAAATTAACTTCGTTATTGTTACGTGCCGAATAAGGGTAATGTGTAGTAAACATTTTGTGATTTTTCACCATTGGGTTGAAAAATTGGCTAATAATCATTTTACTTTCAGCAACTTAGGAAAAACCAGGATTTACAACTAACGCTAGTTTATTGGTAACATTTTTTAGGTTATACATTGTTTGGCAAGCTTAATGCAAATTACATCGATTCTTTCATTATTCAGAATTATAAAGGTTTACATTTTTACCGGCATTTTGAGTAGTTTAAATCATGTTTGTGTTTAGAAATCTCTTCTAAGTATTTTTATAAATTTTGTAACGATGCTTGTGCATTCAGATATGTTGGATATGTTGTGATTGTATTATTGATAAAATAAAAAGTTATCATTTTATATGGCATCTCTCTTCGACAATAAAAAGCAGAACAGAAAATGATATAAAATAAATAATATATATGATAAAACATGAATAAGTAAATAAGTAGAACAGATATGAATATGTGATGTGTTCAAAGCTCGTGCTCTAATAACTTGTTCAAGTTCAAAGCCAACACTTTGGGTTTTTATGTCAGGAATCTACAACATTCTCAATGATATTAACAAAGTGTAAGGTACTCTTTTTATCTAATTTTTGCACATGACATTAAACGTTTTAAAATTATATACATTCTTATTTATGGTTAATAATTGCATTAAATATAGAAGAGTGTGGTGTTGTGTCTTTTACACGCAAAATTTGCTTTATTGAAAATAATTATACTATAAATAATCAAACTTTGTAGAAAAACCTAATGTAAAAATCTGGGGGTGCAAACATAAAATTCGGATTTCTAATCAGAAATATTAAACATTTTAGCATAAGTACAACAATACGGTTAAATAAAATCTTGGTCAAACGAAACCTTCGGTTCGCATCAATAATATGAGCTCCAGAAGCTGAATTGTTTTATCTTATAACTTTATATTTTAAAAAGTATGATTATACTTACGAATACTCTGCTTCAAGTTTTTAATATGCAAACTTTACAGCAAAGAAGAAATATGCATTGCGTTTTGTGCAGTATTATAAATAATAACAAATATAAAACATGAAATTTAATTAACTTTGTAAAGTTTCATGTGAAAAGACAAATTTAAAAGTGAATAGTTATGACCTGTTTTGTTCTAGTCCTTTTAACATTTCTTTCATAAACTGTTATCAACGTCAACGTAATATTGTATTAAAGAAAAATAATATACATTTCTTTAACTGCAGTATGAACGATATCAAGGAATTATTTAAGGGAAATTGATTGAGATTTCACTGCTTTTCCTGCAATTTAAAGTATAATATTGTTTTCTACATTATTCTTTAGTTAGATTTAGTGGTTAACGTAGGTGTTGTTAGACCAGTAACTCTTACATTTTAGTATTACTTAGGTGGTCTCCGTACAATTTACCAAAAAATAAATAAAATAATACCATACTCCTACCAACGAAAATATATTTTTACTGCCTATAATAATTAACATTACTACCAGAAAACATTTTGATATTTTTCTCTTTTATTTTACTTATTTTTTATGTGTATTCTACCATAAAACATTACTATAAATAACTTAAGCGTAGACTTATGCAAAAAGTCATTAAGTGCATTTTTTCCTTTTTCAAGTTAAAATTGGTAAATATTTATTTTGATCATCTCTATTTACAAAATTTTGTATTCTAACGTTGACAAAAAGAAAACAATAAAAAATTTAAAAAGAATCAAAGGATCTATTAAATACTTTTCCAAACAAGGGAAATTTAGAATTTAATAATCCAAAAGTTTGGTAAATATAAGATAATTATTTATTGCAAAAAGCCGAAGTAATAATGTATATTAAAATTAGTTGTAACTTTGGTAGATTTTATTCTTATCGGTGTTTTTCTTAAAACAGAAGTGGCGAATAATTGAATTCAACTTTATTATTTAAACTTACAAGTACTGTCCAAATCTTGCCTTTAATTATTAATTGTGTTTATAAAACTTACATTCCATAATGTCTTAATACACATCCTAAAATATTAAAAAAAAAAAACGAAAAAACGTAAACAATCGCCGATACACCTGGATACCAAAAATGACTACAATTATCACTCCATAAAAATAAGTATCCTTCGAGCCGAACAACCTCCCTGGCTCATCGCATCCTTGGCCCACGTGTACACCGAAACTCCTCCCATTGGCCTACATATTTTGCACGCACTGCCATCCCAATCCTTTGGGAGTTCAGGGAGGGCCAAGTAAATACACATTTGTTGCCGAGATGATAGCATAGGGCCTCTTTTCTAAGCCAAATTGAGATTAAGAGTTTTTAGGTGTTCAAAACGAAAGATGTATTGTAGCTCATAGGTGGAAGTCCGGGCTTTCGCACTATAGGGCAGAAAATCTCTGCTCATAAAAAAAGAGAGAATTACGTATCGCTTTCCAGTTTCAGTATAAACAGAGTGAAAAGAATTTACCCGAAAAATTTAATGTGTATTTAATCATATTTCGCATATTTATTGTTTCTACTCCTATTTTGCGAAATTAATCCATTATAAATGTTAAAAGAATCTACATTTTTCCAAAAACTTGTTCTTCTTCTTGTTAAAACATTTTTTAAGTATTACATAAGGTCTGCTAATAAAGGTGAACTTCCCATATTTATTTTTTCGTTCAGTACTCTACGTTGAAGGTATCATAAATGTCTCTTTATTTCAAATTCTGCCAAAAGATGAGGTTCTCGGTTCATATCGCAATTATGAAGAATTTTCATTGCTGGTTCCATTGTTCTGTTAAGTGTAGGTTTGTGTTGGGACAATTAGTTGTTATTTTAATAAAATAAGCTTGTAAGTGTTCTCTATATCTGAGTTCAAAATTTCTAAGGGTCCGGCCAATATAGAGAATATTACAATTCGTACAATATAACTTATAAATGGTGAATTAACGATATTGTACGAACGAATGGTAGTCCTTCATTTCGAATATAAAATGTATCATCAAAAACAAAGTAAATTCGACTGATACATAAATTAAACAAGTTTAGAATTATTATAATTAAAATTGGTTAATGTTTTTTCTTTTGAGAATTTAGATACCACTGGTATACTTTCAGAAGGATGGATTTTTGAAAACTAACATCAAATGAAACTAATTTTTTGATTTGTTTTAATTTAAGTGTATTTTGATATATATCCATAATTAGTTAAAGTCTAATTGAAGTTTCTGCTTATTTATTGTTTGGTGTATTAACATAGGAAACCACAGGTATATTTAGATTTGTATCTTTATGTAATTTAACCATACAATATAATATTGGTGCCTTAAGATTTTTTGAATTTTTAATTTAAAAATTTATGCAAAGAAACAAATAGTGCAAAATTAAGGGAAAATAAACTGTTTTCAATATATTTCACAAAGAGTAAATATTTAGCACATATATTTTTAATTATTTTGATAATGATTAATATGTTTTTATAATAACATTTATGTGAAAATATCATTTTTAATAAAGAAAAAAAGTATGCAGATCTAAAATCCAGATGTTTGCTTCTGTAATGTTAATGCCTATTAGAACAATTAAAAATTTCGTATACAGGTTCTTATCTTAGTAGAATTACTTGAAAACAGTTTATTGTTTAATAATTAAAAATTATCCAATACTTGAATAAAATTAATATTGATATTTAGCCAGTGGCGTCCACGGCATGCGGTTCAAAATTCCCCCAACCCCTCATAACAAACATTCGTAAAAAAGTGTTTGGTTTGGTTTTAGTACTACAGTAGGATTTTTTCGAACATCGAAAATCAAGATATCGAATGTTTTATACCTCAACATTAAAACGACCATCACATCTGGACATCATTAAATATTTTTTTAGACATGCTTGTTGAAGCTAATATAATGCTTAAAAGAACTATGACCTAAGTTTGTATTATAAACAATGAAGAAAAACGTGATAATGAAAGCAGTATAGGAGGCGAAAATTAAGAAAAAGAGAGGAACACCAAAAATTACGAAGGATAAAAAATTGTAAAATATTAGTTAAAAGAAGTAAGAGAATGAGGCAAAACAAAAAACCATTAAAAGCAGTTTGTAAGAGGAAGCAGATATATCTCTGCTGATCAGGATTACACTTATGGCAGAAAGAGTAAGTAACTAAATAGAAAGTCTAAGGTGGAATAACATTTTAAACAAATAAGAACAACGTGAAAGTAAACAAAAAAGGTAAAAGAGAATAAATAAGTCATATCGTATATCTCATTCATATCAAAATCAACTGTAATTTTCTCAGACATTTAATTTTTGAAAGCTGCTCCGTATTTTAGCTGTGAAAATGAGAATCTTGTGTAATAAAGAACAGATAATTACTGAGAAGTGAACATAAGACGTTTGAAAGGATGTTTTGAAAGTTTCTTAGTTTATACTAAAATTCTTTTAGTCTTCGGTGTGTATAACCTCATCATGGCATATTTACAAAAGCATTTTCTCGATAAGCCGGAAGCACAAACACAGAAAAAAAGAACTTCACTTCTAAAGCATAAAGCTTAAATACGTCTCTGTTTATACCATGGCCCTAGTAGAAAAAAGGCTAAAACAAAATATTAACGGCGAGCGACAGTGGCGGTTTTACAAATTCATTCATTGTTCAAATTTATGTAACACCACAAGCAGTATAGACGAATAGTCATACCAGCAAGAGAGTTGACAATTTTTCGTCGTTTGATAGTTAGGAGGTATATATTTGGCCATCAAAATGCACTATCTACGAGATACAGGAAATTCTTCTAAAATTAATCAATCTCGACATTCATTTGGAAAAGTAGATTAAAAAGTATTTTTACTCAGGTTCCTTCAAAGATTAATGCAAATTCCGATCCGATTCCAAGTTTGCAAGGCAGGTAAGAAGTTCCTGGAATTATATTTAACAGCTAATCCCCAATTCTACAGGGGGAAAAACAATCGTTCTTCTTTCAGAAAATTGTTATTTACATGAGAGAGAAGGATCTCTAGAGTCAGGAATTGAATATTATTAAATCTTGACCATAATAATATTTCAGAAGAAAATAGTAACTGCATCAACATTTTATTAAATAACCATGCTGGTCTCGTTAAAATTAATTAACTTTAAAATTGATTTTTTTTTTGCATTCGTGAGCTATCCCCATTGTAGCAATTCTTATGGTTATTATACCACGTTTTGAGAGATCTTCCAACATGCTTACACGATTATTCACATTAGATACCAGATAGGCAGCTGCTAGTTTCTATAGCTTTCCGTGTTCAGTAGGATAGTAGAATGAGTAGTTGTATGAATTCTAGTAGATTTAGTAGTAGTTCTTGTTTTTTCACAAAAAGGACAAATGATTGTAACTGGATACGTTAATTTATAGAATAAAGATAATGAGAATTGTTGAAGATGTAAACTAAAATTTTAAAATAAAACAATACATTTTTACAGATCGTAATAACTTCACCTGCCGAAGAAGGTTATCCATAGATGTCTAATGTAGCAGATGTACCAAAATAAAATTCTGAATAAATACCCAAAATAATTTTTATTATATATACACAACTGGTTTCATCTCTGTTGTCATCTTCAACTCTCGTAAGATTATTTACAATTAACAATCAAAAAGTGTGAATTTGTAAAGTTTATAACTTAGCTATAAATGCTGAATATAATATAAAAGATATATAACATAGTGAAATTTGAAGTATACAAATAAAAGTGGTATTAAAAGAAATGTTTAACGGTTAATAATTAAGGATTACAATTGAAATGTATAAAAAACCAGCTTAAAACAACATAGACAATTTTACATATTTTTGAACTATAAATAATTGTAAAGGAGGGAAAAATGACATTTTTTTCCTACATTTTAATTGCAATCCTTAATTATTAACCTTTAAACAATTCTATTAATACCACTTTCATTTGAACTTCAAATTTCATTATGTTTAAATTATATTAATTTTTTATAAGTTATTTATACACTTTAATAATTTCACACTTTTTGATTGTTAATTGTAAATTTTCTTTCTAGACTTGAAGATGGCGATAGAGCCGAAACAAGTTGTCTGATTATAATAAACATTATTTGTGGTATTGATTCAGAGTTTTATTTTGATTCAACTTCACCCGTTATTTTATTTCTTCTTCTTCTTCCATCTAACAAATAGGCAACACTGTTTCTTCACCGGCAACCCTCTAACTTAGTTCATCACCCCATCGTTTCCTGGGGTATCTCAGACATCTTATTGTTCTTGTTCTCTTTATATGTTCATTTCATTCTACTTTTCTTCCCCTTATCCATTCATTGATACTTTCTATCCAACATATGCACCTTATATCTTCGCTTACTATTCTATCTCTTAGTATTTAGTTTGTAATTATCTTATTTCTTAGATTCGGGACTTGTTTTTGAGCCAACTGTTTTGCTCGCTTCGTTGATTTAAGTAAATTATTTTGTTACCAATTGTTCGATTGTTCCGGTCTATACTAATAAATTTTCAGATAAATATTAAGTTTTAAAATATCATGCATATGGGCTAGGCTAGGCTAAGCTCATTAATAAGTATTTTTTGTCGCCATAACTTAAAAATGAGACGAACTTCAATTTATTTCGAGCTCTCTAACGGCCATTTCTTCAATTTACACAAACCATTTACTAATTACATTCGTCGAGTAATTTATAGCGCATACGACTACCAATCCAATAGATCTCGGTTGAATTCCCTCTATTTACAAACACTTTTTTTAATTAACCACACCAATTTGTCAATAGACTTTATCATTGTTTTAAGGAGGTTTTAATAAGTGGATTGACAGGATACCAAACTGATCCAGAAATCTCCTTGCTATACTACTGTCTTTCTATGCCGTCCTGAACCGTTAATTACGGCCAATAAAATCTCTGAAGTGACTCTGTCTAATGTTACATAGTGGTAGTTATTTTCTATTAACAATCTATTTAGAAGTATCTGAAAACTGGTAACAGTCAATTGGGCCTGTATGGTTCGACATTAGTGCTGCTATTTTGTACACGATTTATTATTATTCAAACGGAAATCTGCAATAAAAAAGTCTCTTGACGTTACTTTAATTCTTGAGTTACAGACTAGTTATAATTGCTTCAATTGAAAAATTGTTCTACCACTGGTCTAAGCTAAATTTGTATACATAAGTTACAGACTCCACTAAGCAGTATCACAGCTAAACTCCGGAAGTTAGTAAAACCGCTGTTCTAAGAACAATAAAGAAAGGAGATAGATAGGGTCTGGGGAATTCTTTTGTTTTTTAATGTTGCTGCGAGTTGTTAGCTAAGAATATAAAATGTAAAGTTTCATACGTATAGCAGCAACAAATTTAATGGCTGGTATATTATGTTTTCGTTAGAAACATTAACGAAATTAATTTGTTTGCTGATTGTTTATTAGCAAAATATAAACCCCAATATGGTATTATTGTAGCATTAAGTACGTAAATATGTGACGCAAATGCATTTATTTATGACTATTTTTTATTTTTTACATCTCTGTTCGGTATTAGTTATAGTTGTATAATTCTAAACATAATTTTTTTATAGGGGTTTTATAGCTTTTGAAAAGTGTATTTTACTTTACAAATTTCTTAAAGTATAGAACAAATATTGCTTGGAAAAGGGTCTTCGTTTTTCTCTAATTCAGAAGAAAAAGGCAAAATACTATTTCCGATGACCTTGTATATTTTTACAAGATTCTAACAAAAATCTAATAAAACCCTCACCTACGTGTTGACATAATAAAATTTACCCGAAAGAAAAGAGCCAATTAGGGACCTGAAAATGCCCTTTCTATCCGATAAAAGTTCCAGTAGATCTATCAACACATTTACGGTAAGAAAAGATATGGTTTCATTTAAGACGTCATACAGAAAAATAATCACTCTTTCTAGTTGTGAATGTGAATATCAAATCCGTTTGATATTTTTATTAGACGGTAACTAGTTAATTGTTTAACCAAATTTAACAAAAAAACACAAACAATTTATTGAAAAAAAAACGTTGATTTTATTAAAATTTAATGTAAAAAGTTCACTTTCCTTAAAATTCAATAAAAGAAAAAATGTTTATTTTGTTAAAATTTAATGTAAAAAGAACACTTGGTCACTTCCAATAAAATTTAATTAATCAATTTTGATTAAAATTTACCCAAAATATGGAATTTCTCAATTACACATTTTCATTTTATTGTTTGTTTTGTAAAAAATTATTGTAAAAAGTTTACTGTTATGAAAATTTAATTAAATAAATTTAAAAAAATACATTCTAAAAATGGAAAATGATTACAGTTTCTGACAATTTAGAAAAGAAAAGATTTATTTTGTCAAAATTTAATATACAAATGTCACTTAGTATATATCTAAACTACAGAATTTCTAAAACATAGACTTGCAGTTTATTGACAAAAAGTTTATTTTATAAAAAATTATTGTAAAAAGATCGCTTGTTTATATTTAAATAAACGATTTAAATTTGGATTAAAAATTTTCCCAAAAAATAGAATTTTTAAGGCATAGAGTCGCAATTATTGATAAAATATGTATATTAAAATACAGGATTTTTATAAAAATGTATTATAAAAAGGTAATTTTTATTAAATTTAATTAAACAATTAAATTTTAATGAAAAATCTACTCTTAAAATAAATTTTCTAAGGCCTACATTTGCAATTTTTGATATAAGATTTATTTTCCTATAATTTAATGGAAAAAATGTGTTTATTTTAATAAAATTTAATATAGAAACTTTTATTTTATTTAAGTTTAATAAAAAAACAAAATTTTGAATGAAAAAATCGAACATAATAGAATTTGTAAGGCATAAACTTGTAATTTATGGATAAAAAATGTTTCTTTTATTGTAAAAAATTAAATTTCCAGGGCATACACGAACGATTTATTAACAAAAGGTATATTTACTTAAAATTTAACGAAAAGGTTTATTTTGAAAAATTTATTCTAAAAAGGCCCAATATTGGATTAATGTTTTTAAATTGTATGTAACAGGGTTATTGTATAAAAACTGGTTCGTTTAATTTGTCTTTATTTTTAGTTTCGCCCTTCCCTACAGCACTGTTCAGCTAAAAGGAAGAGTGAATGGCGAAGATTAGCAAAAGCTATTTTCTTTTGTAGCGAATAGAGACATTGATATCAAAAAGATTGGAGTGACTCGAAAAACTCTAACAAAGCGGCTTTACAATCGCACAATTTTGCTTTTGTTAGCAGTTGCTTGCTTTCTTTGCGTGAAATATTTCAGAAAAGTTCACAGAAGTAAGTCAAAGTCTTTACAAAAAAATTGTACAACATTTAGGTTGCTTAAAAGCGGAAGATAATTTTGATGAAAACTTGCACATTTATTAAATGAAGCAGAATATACAAAACACTTTCGAAAATATTAAATAATTGTTTATTTTATTATCGAATCACATGTTGAGGATGAAAGTTCGATCGGTCGCGAAATTAAAACCACAGTGAAAATGTAGCTTTCCGCATTGTCTCTAGTATGTTTGTCGATCGCCTCAAACACACACGTCCCTGCTGAGCAAGTGGTGAGCACGTAAACACGCCTACTAAAATAGAATCTTCCGCCAAGTATGAAGTGCGTGCAGTAATCCGATTTCTTCATGCTAAAATTTTCACAAATGCGATGATGGTGCAGGAACTTTAAAGTATGACATACAGACATGCAGGGAATGCAGCGAGTGTCATATGATGATCTTGTGCAGTACTTATAATCTTCGGTGCACAATTTCTGTGTTGAGTGAATCATTTCCCGAAATTTCAAGGTCAACTCTCTATATCACCGTCTCCATCAGAAAATGTATAGTTAAAGGCCCATCACTACAATTTCAAAGACCGCGGCTCTTCGAAGTATAATTCAGAAAAGCTGCAGCTGCAACAAAGGCAATCATGCAGCGTTTTCGATGGGATGTAATTCATCAGCCACCGCACAGTTCATACTTGGCTAAATCTAGGAGGACAGCATTTTGGCAGAGATAACGAACAGAGAATTTGCTGAGAACTCAGTGGCACCTACTGTGCTTCCTATGACGAGGATATTGGAAGGTTCGTAGAAAGCTACGGCAAATGTCTAAGTTAGAATAGCGACTATATAGAGAAGTAGCTGAAATGTGAAGTTAAATGTTGGAAATAAAATATTTTTGGTTTTCGCTGTGGTTTTAGCTATCAATTGAACTTTGAAAAAAATAGCACTCATACATGGTTTCTTATAGGATTTGATGAGTACCGCTTTAGTATTTCATTCCTTAAAGGCTCCCATGTGATGATGGTGGTTGAGGTTTTCTGGGTTTTACTCAGTTAGACAAGGGCACTACTAATTATCAATTCACCCTTGAATGGTAAATAATAATAATAATAATAGTAATAACCATCGAAATTCACTCCATCGAATGATGTATGGTTCAACCGAAAGGAATACATTCATTTTTTCATAAAACGTCGATTTTAGGGGAAAATCCTGAAACCCGTCGATTTTTATTTTTAAATGGGCGCTTCATTAGATCACTTTTTTATTTTTCACGTCGTCTCTGTGAGCGTGATGACGTCATCAATAAAATATTTAAATAGAAAAGTAGGTCTTGCAATACATCTTTTGAAAGGTCTTTTAAATATCTATTCATCCATATTAATATATCTCGGAGGCGAAACACATCTGACATTACCATTATCTGGTTCTGATTTGCCTTCTGAGTATTTTTTTAGTATTTCAAAGTACCTAGTAGCGTTTATTGGGATTCCATCAGGCATACAGTCGACCAAAATTCCCAAAAACTTATCCTATTCACGTGCTTAGCGGTAAAGAAATTTGTGAAAAGAATTAACATGTTACCATCATGATCATGCGTACACGTTTGTGGTACTCACTTGCGCTCACTTTTAGTACTTCGGTAAAAATTCTGTAAATGGTGCTTCGGGAAACCTCAGAATCGAAAATGCAGAGATCATTCAGAATCATCAGCAGATCTGCACACAGCCTGGTTTCTTGAACCTTTACGACGACTTTCATACATTTTCCCATTATTTGGTGATGGATTTTAATTAGTTTAACATGTTTTTTTCGGAATAACTGCACGAACAACTTCTCTTCGTCCCCAACATTTTGGAGATCTTACTTTTGGGATTATCTTGGTATTATTAAAAATATCAATTTTAATTTAACGATACGTGAAACTATAGTATTACAAAATTACTCTCTAAATGAAATCTAAAATTGTAGCAACATAACAGAAGCTAAGAGCGAATACAGCCTATAACATAAATCATCATTAAATAGCAAAAGACCGAAAATAGAAACAAGGAGTTACCTAATTGAACAATTGCCAAAGCAGAGCAGAGAAGGCAATTCACGGCCATCTGGTCTGTCCTTAATTAGACAAAACTAATTAGGACGAACTATTTAATATTACTATCTAAACATTATACGACTCTAGATGCACTACCCATTCTTGTATCTATTTGCGGAAATGGCCAGATTGTTCACATAATCTTAATTAAGGTTTTGCAGAGGACAAGATTTGAGTTTTGAGAACAATTTATGTTTAGAGAAATGTGGTGTGTTCTGTTCTAAATTTTAGAGTATATCGATATAACTACGGATAGTTTGTTATATTTGCTTTTGTTGGACTTTATCGAATTGTTTAGTAGCGTTTCCTTAAACAATGAAATAGATAGAGTTAAAAAATGACATAGGCGTGATGTTGTATAAAGGTTGTATTATAAACAATAAGGTATGTATTTTTTAAAAACATACACAAAATAAATAAGAGGAAGTTACGTAACAACAAAAAAATCAATCAGAGTGTCAATGTAAATAAGAGGATTAGATAAATAATTTTCATTCTCAGAGAGAAATAACAAAACGGGTCGTCAAATTAATTTTTTTTTGGATATAGTCTTTTTTTAGTTCAACAAATACAGAGAAGTTCAAGGTCCAGCTTTTCAAAATATGCATTTGTGTTGGCAATCATTTTCAAATCGGAAATATATTTTGTGGTAGCGTTACATTTTTTTAAGTTTTGGGAAAAAACTGATGTTTGACAGTTCCAAGTTTTGCGAGTAAGTTGTTTAGGAAGTAATTCTAAACCCAATTTATTAATTTTAGGCATCGCAATAATTAATTTATGAATTTATTGCCCTGATCAATGAAACTTTTTTCGATAATCCAGAGCTTTTTTTTAATTTAGAAAAAATGAAACATAGAAATAGGACTAAGAAAGAGAGAGAAAAAATCTTTTGAAATGAGATAAAAAAGTATCTAAAACAAATCTGATATCTAAGGCGAGTTTTGGAAATTTAGTAAGGCATATAAAATAAGAAGATGAACTAATAATTAGAAATTGAATAAAAAACAAAATTGCTTTGGAAGGAAAATAAGAAAATGTAATTGAAAATTTAAATAGAAAAAGTTGATAGTGGGATCAAAATAAGATAATCTCAAGGATTAGAAATAATATATGGCAATATTTATGAAGTTTTAGAGGAAGTCCAATAAATTTATTTTGTATACAGGGTGGTGTACTATACGCGGCATGTATTGTGGCGCCTAATTTTTACAAACTATTTTTAGATAGAGGTATGTGTAGGTTCATCAGATGTACATTTAAAAAATATTTTAAAATAAACAAAGTGGTCAAAAAAATGTAACATCAAAGTTAAGGTTTTTTAAATGGAACACTTTATATTTGACTATGTTTTGAACTGGTACGAGAAAAATTTACAATAGATTTACTTCAGATTAATTAATTTATCCATTTTAAGTGAGTAATAACTTTATTGATTGTAATACAGAAATGTACAAAAGGTTCTAATTATTGCGGTATATTACTAACAGCACTTAGCTTAAATAATTTCGTTTATTTAAATAAAACATTCAGTATTATTTTATTATACCGAATACCTACTGGTTTAGAGTACTTATGAGAAAGAAATGAAAAATACTGAGTCTTCATTTTAGTCAAGAATATTGCACAATTCGTAAAAAATTATAATTTCTCGAGAACTGTAAGAGCTAGATGTAGGGGAAAATATCATTAGGGGTGGAAGAGCACAGCTGAATATTCAATCAATAGTCGCCTGTACCTTTGAAACTATGAACTGGTCGATTGCTTTTCGTCTACTACTGGAAAATGCATTAGAATAGCTTTGTTCCGTTTTTGTTTTTGGGAATCTGTAGGTATATGGAACTAAGCTAAAACCAAATCGTCAAATTCCTTGTACGTCGAATTAATACTGGTCTGGGAATGCCTAAGGCTTCTCAGGCGTCAGAATAACCTGACACTAGTCTGGGTGCCCCGGATTAAGGGATCACCAAGGCCATGAAGAGTCCAGTCTCTATGTTTGAAGAAGGAAGAAGTAATTCTCAAAAATAGAAAATACACTCATCAGAATAAAAATGGGCGAAACAACAACCTCCGATGAGAATCAACACATGTTTCCTAAGTTGTAACAGAAGGATGGATATAATAATAGCCAGCTGTTATTGAAGACTAAACACATACATGAACATCTAAGCGAAAGAACTCATTTAAAATGAAAGGAGGGAAAAGATGGTCGAGCAGGATCAAGGTTTCCAGTTATAGTTATACAAAAAGATCCATCAATTGTAAAATGAAAATTTTACTAGCTTCCTAAAAGTAAAGGTGGAAAAGGTAGTGTCATCCATGGTCCCGTTACAAATCTAATCTAGCTATAGAACTCTATTTTCAGTCATTGCATTTATTCAGAGAAATGTGCAACTAATATGATGTAGTAAAAAAACACTACTTTCTAAATTATGGCAGCGTTTATATGTTTTAGAAGGCTCCCTTACTCTATTAATTTCTAACGTTTATTCGTCTCTATTTATTTCCAATATGGGAAGCTAAGAAAATATCGCGTGAGCATGGGGTTTCGGATTTCGATAAGGGGCAACATATCGTGTCGGACAAGCCAAAGCAACAGTGTTTCGTGTCTAAAGCTACTTTCGTGTTCTCATTTTAATGGGAGAGCTTTTGTGACACTCCTTATCGGTATGATTGCTTGGCTATATACTAAAATTTGCTTTCTGCCAGAAAAAAGGAAACCGATTCTGGCGATTCCGTTAAATCTTGAGCCAACTGAAACGTGCAGGTGTGTGATTACAGAAAGAAAAAGGATTTATATAGAAATTTATTATCGCTGCTTAGGATCTTGTTCGCGCAATTTGGATTTTTGGAATGTTAGCATTCGTGGAAAGAGTTTAACGAAAAAAAAATATTTGGTCAGCAGTGAAGCTAATAGTGTGTGATATACAAAGTGGACCAATAGTCAGGAACCGGCCAATTAGCTGGTAAATTGCTAATCCGAATTCTACAAAATTTGGGATAAGTCTGCTAGACTACATAAAATCATATATTGTTGAACTCGTATTGAAGAAAAGTTTTAAAAAATGACTGAATATATAGGGTGATGTATTTAAAAAACCAAAGTGACTAATAATATCAGAGAAACGGCAAATGTCAAATCTGGAATCTTCGTATCCTAAAATAGGCTTATCCCAAATTTTGTAGCAATTTACGAGATAATTGGCGGTCTCCAGACTTTTGGTCCACTCTGTATAACATTGCCACTGCCAGTACCTTTTTATTAGTTTAAGGTTACTTAATTTTATATTTGTGTGTACAGTATGGCTAATAAAAGTAATAAATTTTGCTTTAGATGTCAAAGTGAATAGACTGGAATATTTTATTCAATAATGTCTGCCCTTTTATAAAGATCTACTTCTTTTATAGACATCTCTTATGCAATGGATAGTTTTTTTGACATTCGCGTTATCATGAGTAACACTTTTAGACTTTTTGTGGGGATATTCCAAAATTAATGCATTTAAATAATTTCAAAGATACGGCCAATTTAGAACAACAATGTAATGAGAAGATCATCAATCAAAAAAATTATACTTACGTAATAAATATAATAAATTATTAGATCAATTCCGTAGACTTTAAACATTTCTTCGTTTATTTATTTAAAATATTTAAGTTACATTATTATGTAAATTGTCTTTGATTTTTAAGTTTGAAAATAGTCTCTTCAGAGAGATCGAGAAACACAAACAATGGACAAACCAAACATCTATGTGAAAAAAAACGCTTAGAGGAGAAAATCAAATAAAATACAGATGAAGTAAATACTGTTCAAAATTAAGAAAATGAAGAGGGAGAAAATACATAGTAAACATAGAGGAATCACTTAGAAATAGGAAATAAATCCAGAACTTCAATCTCAATGTTGATTTATTTAGTATAAAGTTAAAATATTTAATACATTTAATAAACGCACCTGTTTAACTTTAATTTTGGAAAACTTATAAAACATGGTAAGGCCAACAGAGGTGGCACATCATTTATAAAAATGATATTTGTTGATCATGTAGCAATGACAGAAAGGAACAGAAAATAATGAAGAGAATAGTACATGTAGCATTTATAATAGAACTAGTACGAGTAAATCAAGCCAAAAGTAAAGTAATGCCAGTAAGAAGACAACCACAAAAATTACTATCAGAATCAGAAAATATGGAAATCGAAGCGTTAAAGGAATTTAGGTACTTACGAACGAAATTTTAAATTATATGTATTAAAACAATTTAAAACCAAATACGGTAATTAAACAAAAAATAATGAAGCTTTTATAAGGAAAATAGGAGTAATTTGTGAGGTAAAAATCGAAAAAGGTTGCACGAAAGAAGTAATAAAAAATATGTGAAATTTTTATAGACCATTAGTTCGATTTATTGGTATTCGTGAGAAAATTGCAATAAATGGATTATTTGAAAGGAATAGGTAACAAATAACTTGAAAAAACGATAGCAACAATTTTTTTTTATTGGTAAAACGCCTAAATAGTAGTAACGCGTAAGATCACTTAACACTAAATCTAACTAAACAATTGCCTAACCTAACAAGAAAAAAGAAACAAAATTAGAGTTTTAAATGAGCGAAAAACAATCAAGTTTACTCAAAACATTTTTTAATATCCTTTACACGACACAAAAAGACATCTATATTATTTTGATCTTATGTACACATCATAACCAGACTTACTTGATGTTAAAATTTTAATTAATTCTATGTTAAATAATCGGATCTAAATTCTGGACTCTAAATTAATTTTATTTTTCTTATAATTTGGATATTCAGTTATTCGTAAATCTAAATTAATTTTGAAACGACAGATGCCACTTGTCTGCATAATTTCAATTTTAATCCATTATTGCATGGTCTAAATAAATCGATATAATAATTTAATAAATTATATATATTTACAAAATGGAATAGCGCGGAAATTTATGATAAATATATTTTATTTTTTACATTTATAATCGTTATAATCTGTAAAATAAGGGTAGAAATAATCATAAAATATTGTTGTTGACAAAGAAGTTCGTATACATCTAAAACTATTTTTGTATAAAATATCTGGTCACTTTTCACATAGTTTACTTGTCAGTTCAAATATTATGCACATTTTTAACGGAAATGGCGGAAACAATGATTATTTTATGCTAAAGGATGCCACACTGGATTTCGACCATATCCTCTAAAAGTTTATCTTGTTTATCAAATACAGAATTATAATAAATATTGAATATATTTTTTGGCTGTTTGAGTGTACAGAAGCCACATTGAAGAAATATTGTCTTTTATCTATTTAGTACCTGCTTTTATATCTTCTTTATTTATCAGGTTGCCACATACTATAATTTATTGATAATATGAAATTTATATTTGTTGTATTAATAAATATTAATAGAAAAGCATGTTTTTAATGAAAAAAAAATTTAATTATCACGAATTTTGAACTATATACTTCAATGATGAATTATAAATAATTTTTATAAGCTCATGGCAATTTCCTCGGCGTTCCAATTATCCGATACGCCCCTGCACACTGTAATATTATCTTTCCAAACTCGCCTAAAAAAAAACTCTCCACCATATTTTATCACCTGCCAGATATAATGTGCCAATTCTGCTTACAAATAATAAATAATAAGGTAAGTGATCGTAAATATTAAATGATGTATGATGTGTGGTATAAACTTCACATTCAACGGTTCGATATAAAAGTACCTAATGCAAGTTTTATTGGCAAACTGAAATGGAAAAAGCGTTTCAGTAATGTCAAGTCTTGGAAAAGTGGTTACTTTGTGAACGATATGGAATGATGAGCTAATATGGAAATCGTAAAGTAATTGAATCGTTTCATGCATGAATATTCAAACTGAAATACACTTTATGACGTATCCTCTTTGTAACTCAAAATAAAATAGGTAAACCGATGATAAAGCCTATTGAACTTAACAAAGGTTACTAGAAAGGAAAGAGAGGTTTTTAAAAAATATTAACCTGTAACATTTTCATACAAGGTGACACAGAATTTTTGAAATGCGTATTGGTAGCTATTAGAAGGTGGTAGCACTACGGGTTAGGGACAATTAACCATTTTAGAAATCATGGATCAGTGGAACGGACAAGAGTGACCGTCAGCCATAAAAATGATTTAGAAAAACAATGATAGTTTGGAAGCAGTGTAGAGGGAGTTTCGACATTTTTATATTTAGGACGTCATGGTGTCGATCCGTCAAAACACGCGATGTAAGATTGGATTAATAAATTTGAAGAGACTGGATATGCCCTAAAAAAGAAACCAACAGGACGACCAAGAAATGCTCGTAGTCCACAGAACATTGGTGTTATGCGCGAGTTAGTCTTCTGGAGCCTACAGCTTTTAATAAGTAAGGAAGCAGCAGCAGTTGGAATGTTCCAGGAGAGTGTTCGCAGAATTCTTCATTTTGATTTAAAATTTCATCCGTACAAGCTACAGATAGTACAACAACTAAAGGAAAACGATTACCAGTTACGACTAGGATTCACCAAATAATAACAAAAATAATCAATGACGAAGCATTTCTAAACAAGTTGTAGATGTCAGATGAGGCACATTTTCATCTCACAGGGTATGTGAATAAGCAGAACTACCGTTACTGGACAGACACGCTGGTAAAGTGACAGTATGGTGTGGTGTTTGATCACATGGGATTATCGGACCGTATTTTTTCGCAAATGAACAGGGAAACACAATAACTGTCAGTGCGGATCGTTACGTGCAGATGTTACTAACTTTCGTTACAACTAAATTGAACAACTTTCCCACGTTCAAGAAACCTGGTATCAACAGGATGGAGCGACATCACACACTGCACGGAAATCAATAGAAGCTGTGCGAAAATTGTTCTGTAACCGTGTGATCTAATGATTCGGTAACATTCCCTGGCCCCCTAGATCGCCAGATTTAACTGTTTGTGATTTTTTCTTGTGGGGCTACCTCAAGTGTACGCGACTCGACCAAGAATCCTGGATGAGTTAAAACAGAGAATTCGAGATGAAATTCACATTATCCGAGCTGAGATGTTGCAACGGTCAACAGCAAATTTCAAGAATGTCTTCGTACAGGAGGACGCCTTCTAAAGGACGTAATTTTAAAAAAATGATAAATTCCATCAATGTTTTGTAAATGGCAAGTTTTAAGGTTTCAATTACTATGAATAAAATTTATTTCTTTTATCACTTTTAATTTTATTGGATTGTAAAATAGTTCCCGTTTTTTGGTGTCATCCTGTATTTCTTATATGTCTGGAGAGCATAGCAGCTACTTTTCGCCCTATATATTATTTTCAATCATTTGTAAATACTTTAAAATTATGACTATTTTTTATTGTATAGTTGGTCTAAAAAGAAACGTATCTTCTTTATAGTTACTGTTATGGTTCCCCCGGGTTTTAATTTTTTAATCTTTATTATTTCTACTTTTTATAAACATAAATGATATTCGTGGTTTCGTGTTATTGCGTACGACTCTATGCATATATATGAAATAAATTAAAATGTTTCAGTTAAATCATCGGTTCAATCGCATATAAGTGCTAGTCCATTAGATGTATGGGTAGTAAATATATAACTGAATTTCTTATTATATATTTATTTCTGCAGGTATATTTTACATTTAAATGGTTTGAACGATATTTACACTAACTTCTTTTATTCATTGATACATATTTTTGTATCGAAATAGAATATTTAGTTGCTGATTAAATAATTCACAATACATCTGCACTTTCTAATTCAGAACTTATTCTAAGATTTATTATTACCGGTTCTATTTTTATGTCACAAATACATTTTTTACGATCATACTATATTTTTTATTGGTCATTACACTTTTTGCCAAGATTTTAGCATCACACTTAGTTCATTCTATATATTTATGACTTACTTACTTATACATAAATTCTCGTAATTGTTATAATAAAAAGTTATTTAAAGATGTAGTTTATATTAAAATTAAAAAATCTGATTTTATAGTAGTTTCAACTCAAGACACGTAAAATATAGGTAAATTTCAGATGAAAACAAATAGCTTTAAAGCAATGATGACATTTATCAGTTTCAGCTTGTCAAACGTAAAAGATAAGTTGTCGCTTCTATTATTGTCTTTTTAAAGTGTTCTTAATTTGTAAATAGAGCTCATAACAATGTAGTTCTTTTGTTAACTGGAAAATTTACTTTTAACGATGTTTTTATTGTTGATAGTAAAACATGTCGCATTAAGGATATGTATTTTTATATCTGCAGATATAAGCGACAGATGGACAAAGTTGTAAAAATCCAACTATTTGTTGTCTGAAAAACTTTTGAAGTTGAATCATGTTTAGTTTGCACTTACATCACATGTAAAAGTAATATGAATATTTAGTTCCAAATGAAATATTTTTATTACAACTTACTTTTGCACATCTCTTAATGTTTTTTAAATGTTACCCTTATACTTATTTATTTATATAAAGCCTATTTACCCATATGTAACGCCTTGGTGAAGTTGAGCTGGTGGTAGGGGTTTTCCTAATCTTTTTCAATTCTCTTTTATTCTGTCGCATTTTCTTCACAACTTTCTCATTTTTCCCATTTTACGCATTGTGTTCTTGGCCTGGCTTTTATTTTTTTCACACTTATTGATTCGAATATTTGTCTGGTTATATTCCCGGTATCCATGTGTTTTATGTGTTTATACTATCGCAATATTCCTTCCTTTATGTTATCACTTTTAGGTGTCGGTGAATTTCGTTTCTTAGTTTCTTCAATTTGCTTTTATTTTAAGTTTTTCGCAAGGTACTCATTTATGTAAATTCTAGTTTTTGTTTACGTTTTTCTGTTGTTATATTAGCATCTGTATTACTTTTTTTATGTTAAATTTTAAAGATAAATTATGATTATCTTGAATTTCCACAGTGTTTTAATCTTATCAATCTTATCAATGTCTTTCTCCGCTAAATCGCTAAATCGAATTGCCAAAGAGTGACAAAAGATTCACAGATTTATTGGGAGTACTTAACTTCATACCATAAACATTTCAACTAATAATTATTAAGCAATTTGTACATTAAAATTTTTTGCTTTAAAATTAAAAAAGAGGCAATCTAAAATATTTTTAAATACCTGTAATGATTATCTAAAAAATAGGTTGATTAATAAAAAGGAAGAAAAGCTTGCCATTAACATTATATTTCCGAAACAACCTCAAAATGACAGATTATACAGAACTATTACATATTTTGGAGATATTTCAAATAAAATATCAAAAATTGTATCTCGTATAATATCTTTTAAAGTAAAAAATATTGTAGGTTCATTTTTATTAAGTGTCAAACCTGAAATTAATATATTAAAAAAAATCACGTATTTGCAAACTAAATTGTTCAGATTGTAACGCCATATATAATGGCCAGACATTAAGAAATTTTAACATACGCTACTGTGAGCACTTAAGAGCTTATAGATTAAAACAACCAGATAAGTCACATTATGCAAAATACTTTATTGACATTAAACACAAACCTACATTTAACAAAAAAATTGAAACAACAGTAGAGGTACTTCATAAAAGTGACAAAACAGAAGAACTTGATTTTTGGAGGAATTTGAAACCAAGAAATATCTAAAAAATCCTCTGTAATTAAAGCTGGGATGTTCAATTATTTTATATTACCTTTTGGACTAAATGTAAAATATCAACCAATTTTTTTAGGAAAAGAAGAATATTATTATTTTAAAATCTTATAGCAAGCAATCATACTGTACATATTGCTTGAAATGTTTATGGTATGAAATCAAATACGTTTATAAGAAATTTCTCAATCTTATGTCGCTCTTTGATAATGCGATTTCGCGAAACTCGAGTCAGCACAAGATATTGATAAAATAGCTTTGAAATACCGTGCAAATTAAAGAAAAGTATAATTTATCTTTTGTATTTATTATGGATAAATTCCACAAAGTAAAGGTAGAGAGTTAATTCACTTTTTTATGTATTTCTACTTTTCACCTATTTTTTTATCAAAAAATCTGTTATAATGTTACCAACTATCTTTCCTTTTTTATGACTATTTCTCTTATCTCTTCATTAATATTTCATTCCTGTGTTTCATCTCAAATATTCAAATTTTGTAACTTGTTTTTTCCTTTTAGATTTATGGCACGTTTTGAGTGTATCTTCCTATTTTCATTGTTTCCGTCTTTTGTTGATTTATTTTCATTACAAATTTTTCTAACGTTTTCCTGTATTTTTCCAGGTTTTCATTGAGCGAATATCATCCGCATAATATACTCCTGATATGGTTATTTTCTCCATATTCCAATATCCCATTTTACACAGTTCCCTTTTAAATTAAATAAAATAAATAAATATATGAATTTGATCGATCACAACCCTTAATTTTCAACATCTGCTATCAAGAACCCGTTTAAATAAATTAGGACCATTATATTAGACCTAAACCAATGTATACATGTATATCTTATCTTCAGCAAGTTCGACACTGTTTTCCCTAAACAAACCTCATTACATCAACTTGTTGAATATGGGTGATGAGGTATACATTTTGCGAATTCGCACACCGACCGCTGAAAAGTTAATATACCATCACAAGGGTTCAACCCCCTACACACATAAATATTCTATTTCGGTTTTGTTTGAATTGAACTCCTTTCGTTATTTTTGTCAATGTAAGATAAATAAGAGGTATGGGATTTTTGCAAATTACCATTCCAATCGTTTGTTTTAGATTGTTTGCTTGTTTTTTATATTAATCTAGAAATTGGGTAGTATTTATTTTAGGAATGTATTTTTTTTAAGGTATACAAATTGCTGCGGTTTTACTTGTTGAGTCAACAGCTGGTTTACCCTGAAAATGACAACGTTAAGCCAATTTCTTATAACATTTTAGGATAATTTTGATTTTAAGTTAAAACAAATACAGGATGTTTGAGGATATAGTGCCATTTCAACTTCCTCTTATGGGGATAAAATGAGATATATTCGTGTACGGTATTTATATTCACAGTTTTTATTGATTGTTTCATCCACCAAAATAACATTCTATTTAAATTGGTGGCTGCACCAACGAATCAAAAATTTGGTGCATGGTGCCGACATAAACATGAAATATTCCAGTTTAAATGATTATTTTTAGAGCTTGAGAATTTCACTAAATTTTTGATAATTATGAAATCCAATATAAGGTCTAATTCAAGAATATTTAATAAAAGAATCAATAAGCAAAAGGAATTTCTTTTCTTTCTGATTTCTGAAAATAGATACGTATCTAAATATAGCGGGATCGATCAAAATTAATTATTAGCAAGAAAGGAAATTATGGAAATATTAAGTTGACAAGGCAGAAAACCAATATAGAGGAAAATCGGATTATATTTCCAAAGCGGCAAGCTGACTTTAAAATAAAATAGGATTTTGACACAGAATCCTTTTCTGCGAAGCAAACTAAGTCACTGCTTATTTTAATAAGGCTAAGTTTATTTCATTAATAGGATAAAAGATAATTAATAAGAAATAGCGTTTGAACAAAAGAGCTCAACATTTTTGTTCCTTTTTATATATTAACAGATTTCTTCAATAATATTTAAGTAAACCAAACAATGGAACATAATGAATAAAATTGCAGCGTATTGTTTATTGTCATATTAGAGTATTTTGTTATGGGAATAAGTTTTTCATTTATTATTTTTTAATGTATTGTCTAATTATTATTAACGGATTAAATTTTCTAATAATTTTCTTCAAAAAAAAAAAAAGAAAAAATCTGCCTCCATTTTTATAACGTTTGCAATATTAAAACTGCCTGAAAAACCTAAAAAGCTTTCGCTTTGTCAGGTTTTCAGGCCCATTTATTTATCTAAATCAATAAAACATAAAATTAATATTTCTGAACTTAATTGAGTTCACCTGTAGCGTAAAGTAATCAAAACAAATTTGTTGATTGTTATCATGAAAAACAGGTCTATCTAGAGGCGAAGTAATTAGCGTAAGTGGAAAATGGACAATTGGAAATCAAGTAAATTGCATATTATTGCTCACAGAGGGGAGTCTGGACTGTCACTGGTTATTATATCATCGATACATAAAAATGTCACGTCTCATTTTCAATTTACTAAAGTAGTCTCCTGAGGCTTATATAAAAGTCAAAATTGGATTTACAAAAGGTAATATTTCCTCTGTAGTTTGGCATTTTAAATATAAGTTTTATTTATTGTGACACAATAACAATAAAAAAACAATTAATTATAGATCGAAAATTTTAACAAACAGATGATAAAATATGGTGAATGTAGTTGTAGACTGATATTATATTTATTTATTTTTAACAGAAACTTTTCCTACAAAAAATAATTTATTATTATTATAATATTGGGTGTATTAACCAGTTATATAAAAGAAATATGTATTTTTATTTGGACTATTTGAAAATTTTGCCGACGTTTCGAAGCCTTTTGGTTTTTATCAGGGTAAAAAGTACATTTATTTTAGATAGGTTAATCTAATAAATACAAGTATAAAATACAGTTTTGACAATATGTAGTAAATAGAAAAAAATAATATTACTCTTTTTCCCTACGATGAACAGTTACAAAATAACGATAAAAAAACACTCACCTCTTTTACTGTATTTCAGCATCAGTTATACTTAAAAAAGTGAAATAAAAATGAAAACCCATATTACATGTCATAACATGCTTCAGAGTTTTATATATTTTATACTAATTTTAACTAATTTTTAATATGTTTGTGTTCGTCTCTTACGACTGCTCTAATACACGTTATTTTATTGTGAAATTTCATTTTTGATGTATTCTTTGTTACTAAACCAAATAGTTTTGTGTAAGACTAATTAGGCAATTTTACAACATCGGTAAGTTTTTTCTTAAATTATATCCTACTTAACTAATTAATGTTATATTTATAAAATTAAGGTACTAAAAACTAAAATCTATTACTAAAATAACACCTATCAACTACATAAATAAAATAAAATTCTAAAAATAACAGTCAACATAAAAAATAAAAATCTCTTTATCTTACATTAAAAATAACCCATTACCTACAAATATATGTACAAACTAACTATTTTACACCAAACTATTGGTCATTTTTATTTTTAATTACAGAAATTTGTATTTAAACGTAAAGATTGGGCTTATTTTGCCACGAAACCTGAAGTTCTATCCTCTTTTTATATGAAAAAATAAAAGCTTAGACTGTGAGACTAAAAGGAGTTATTTCTGCCAATTTTCCTTTCATTAATGTACACTCACATATGGCAACAACAACCCACTTGAACTTACTTACTGTTAACTTCGACTTCGTAGAGGTATTTACTTTTTTATAAGAAAAAATTTAGACAAATTGGTTTAATATCAATGTTTATGACGTGTAGTACACCTTTTCATTTTTTAAAAAAAATTTTATGACTCACGCTGAACTACAGTAAAAGAGGTGAGCGTTTTTTCATTGTTATTTTATACCTGATAATGGTTAGCGAAAAAGAGTAATATTAGTTTTTTTATCTACTGATAACAATATAATATAGATATACTTATATTGTCATAACCTTCTTTTATTTTAAAATATTCTTTTTTAAATCGCATACCTATATCTTTTTACATTAGGTATATTACTATTTTCCTACTAGATTAAATCAGATTAGAATTACTCGGGAAGTTTTTTAATACTCAAATGAAAAGTACATCAAGGAATCACGGAAGGGCTTTGATATAGTTGATTTAATTTGCTGACTTTTTAGCTTCAGTAGAATTAAATTTTAATGTAGCGTACAACTTGTTGCTCCTCTTAAATTTAAAATACTCGTAGATAGAAACGAACAAATTTTTCATAACACATGCAGATTATAAGATTAACATTAATTTGTATAATTTTATAAGCAGTGATAAAAATTTCACTCAAGTGACAGAGTGACAGAATGTTCGTTAAATTTTCATAGACTCATTTTGTACTTAAAATATGAAATGGAAAAAGAAAATCACGTTATTTATTTTTTCTAGTAGTAGATCTGATGTAGAATATCATTAAATTATAATAATCACAATAATGTAGTTATTATTAATAAATGAAGGTGTTAGATTTTGCAAAGAGTTTATTGTTTATTATACTTTTCAGAAAATATATTTTATTGTTCACTGGTTGGTTGGGACTGATCTTGAATCTGAAACCTATTCTGCGATAAGTATGACTTAATTGAGAACGTATAAATGCAGTTCCTAAAATACACAAATGTATTACAATAATTATAATGATAATTGAAATTGTTCTATTAAAATATTTCTTAGATTATTATTTTAATAAATTGTCTAAATTATTATTATTATATGTACAATTATTTATTGAACAATTACTACTCTTTCTTAGAAAAATTGTAATAATTTCTAATATAAATTATTTACCAGGAAGATACCCGGTATTTAAATTATTAGAAGAAGAAATTTGGTGTCTATTTTTTATCCGCTTGAGGATACTTGAACATGTTTTTAATCATAATTATGTAAATACAATCCTAGTGTGTTATTATAGTCCATAACTCTTTTCTATAATTTATTTTCAATATGGGGCTGAAATGGGATGTCTGACATGAATTATACAATTAAAAAAATAATAATTTAAGGTCTTATGATTGAGGCAATGAATATGATGTGTTTCCAAATTACTAATAAAAGATTGTAATCAAAATTTGAAAAATTTACATTTTAATTCGAGAGGTCGAATGGTTCCGAACAAATAATAAGTTCATCAGTTTGGATTTATTAAAAAAAAGAGATTTATTTGTACGAATAATATAAAAATCTTAGTTTTGATATATCATAAAAAATTTGTATAATATGAAAATCAATTTAAAATTTAACATTTTACTATGATGGCACATCAGATTACTAAATATTGTAATGTCATTTTGGAGCAAACAATGTTTAAACAACCAATTTATTTTGTAAAATTGGTAAATTAATTAAAATTGCTATAAAATTCTAGGATATACTCTGTCTTAAAATGATGAAATTGTAAATAAGAGAAAAAATTGTTGCATGCAGAGTATTGAAATTCATAACATAGATGTACCTATGTATTTTAAATAAAATGTTCTATAATCTAAATTTACAGTACTTAAATTTGGTACTGCAATAATTTTTAATTTCATTAGTTGTCAAATCATGTATCAGATGGCTATGAAATCATAAATTTATTTACTTTAATTAATAACTAAATGTGTTTGTCATAAATATTACTTTTTGTAACATAAACTATCGTGGATAAAAATGTAAAAGCTTGAAATACATTAGTGAATATTGTGTAGTGAAGTGTTTTCTCACACTTTGGAGTAGGATTGCCTAATCAACATTTTTTTCATCGAGAATTTCAACATTCACTATTTAAAATACTGTGGTTTGGAAATTACAGCTGTCGGTACTTTTTGGAAACTAGGAAGAGTGCTATTTTTTCGTAAGTGATTGTTTTATTGTTGAGGGTGATTACATCTTGGTAAAATATATTTAAATAATTTTAATTAATCAAAGTATCTCAAAATTGTATTATATTATGTACAGTAAGAGCTGATTTGACGTTGATATATAATGTGATAAATTTAAAACTCTTATAAAATATATTATTAAACTAAATAAAATAAAAAGTAACGGATATAAATTAAAATTTTCGTATTTAGTTTTATTAGTTAATTTAAAAACAATTTTTCACTTATCGTCTAAAAATACCCTGAAATGTATTTTATATTTAATTTATTATACCATTTTTTTTATTATGTGTTGCTTATAATTTTTTTAAATTTTTTATAATAAATTAGAATTTCTTTTTAAATCTAATTTCATTCTAACCCCAAAAAACAAATGTTACACTAAATAAAAACCTTCAAACCCTACCTTCATAACTAAACAAAAAACAAACAATCCTTTTAAAGAAGCAAGACACCTGGCGAACAACATAATTCGTCCCAAAGCAATTTACTCCAAAAGCGACACAATAAACCATCTCCTCCTTGACCTATTTGCACCCCTCTGAAAATAAATGTTGCACAGCCTAAATGACATTGGCGTAGACAGAACATTCAAAATTGATTGAAAACAAGTTAGGTAAGACTTTAATGAGATACGCGAGACTTCTAAATTATTTATTTTTTAAGATAGCTGTTGTGATAACTCAAGTGGAGAAAGGTATACTAAAGGCTGACAGACTTTTCTAAGTAGTTCAGTCTAAAAATATCCAGAAATACGAACAGAAAAATATGTATGCATTGCCGTTTTAGATCAATATTATTATTATTATTATTATTATTACTTCTTTTATTATTACGATCATTTTTATTATTATAGACAAGTACATATATAGGAGAAAAATAAGTATAAATACAACTAACACTGAAGTATAAAAACTAAAAAAATAGGATAAAAATATGTATAGGATTTTTAGTATAGGATTTTTAATACAAATCCCGTTGCACGTCATATATCAATTATGAGATCACGACCCTGCAGTGTTGTCGGCTTGTCTAAATTGTCGAGGAATGTAGGAAGTTTGTAGAAATAGACGTCAATAATCAGCTTATTCACACTATGTTTGTTTTGAAAAAAACAGTTTTTTTTATAAGTTAACTATCTAGCAAAGCAAAAAAATAAAGACAATATTATAAAATTACCGAAAACGTGGTGAAAACACACAACTGGTTGACGGCCGGACGTCAGAAATCGTTGAAATATTTCAATCTAAATACTCGACAACGTCGCATCAAGGCATGCCAATCGCTACAATGTCATTTCTTCATCATAAATACGAGTCTCATGGGCGTAGAAAATTTCAAAATTATTTAATGTAAATTATGGTTTTTTGAGTACTAAACATATAATAATGATTTATAAACTTTATATTATAAAGAATAAGACGTATATAAGCCATTTTTTTTTTTTTATTTTTATTGCAAATTTACAATCTACTCAAAGGTACACAGAGTAATAAGTAAATGGATTGATTTCTCGTTAGGTGGCTTGAGGCGGGCACCATCCACTGATGGGGCTCCGGAGTCTATTCTAGAAGGTCTTCTGGCCAATGACGTTTTAGTCTTCTGCGTTCCATAGGATCATTGTATAGGTTAGCAATCAGTGGATTTGAATGATTCTCGTTACGATTTTTGCTTCTTTTAGCTGACTTCTGGATCACTTCATTGATAGTTGGAATGCCAAGATCATTATGTAGTGTGTGGTTGCTTACGAACCATGGAGCATTAGCTATCGTTCTGAGGGTTTTAGATTGGAACGTTTGCAGAATTTTCGTATTCGATGGTTTGCTACAACCCCAAAGCTCTATTCCATATGTCCAAATTGGCTTCAGTATTGCTTTATATAGAAGTGCCTTATTTTCTAGCGACAACTGTGACCGACGTCCAATTAACCAATTCATTTTTTGGATTTTTAGCTTCAAGTGTTCTTTTTTTGCTTTAATATGAGTTTTCCAAGTTAGCTTTTGATCTAAATATAGTCCGAGGTATTTAACTTCAGTTTTCACTGGAATTTGTATGTTATTGATCGAGACTTGTGGGCAAACAGTGTGTTTTGTAGTGAACGTGATTTGTGTAGATTTGTCATTGTTAACTTTTATTCTCCATTGTTGAAGCCAGTCTTGAATCAGATTTAAGTGATGTTGTAACTTTTCTGATGCTCTTCTAGGATCTGGATCTGATGCCAAGACTGCCGTATCGTCTGCGAAGGTGGCAGTTAGAGTATTGTCGGTGGTCGGAATATCAGCAGTACATAGCAGATAAAGGAACGGACCAAGGACGCTTCCTTGTGGAACGCCTGAATTTATGGGTTGGTAGCTGGATAAACAGGTTTGAACTTTGACTTGTAAATATCTGTTGCTTAGATAGGATTTGAGTAATAGGAAAATGTGATCATGTAATATTCGTTTTATCTTGTATAGCAGCCCTTGGTGCCATACTTTATCAAACGCCTGTTGGATATCTAAAAATACTGAGGAACAGTAACTTTTTTGTTCTAGTGTTTCTTTAATATGATTTACTATTCTATGGCATTGTTGGATGGTCGAATGCTCTTCTCTGAAACCAAATTGATGTATGGGTATCAGTTCATTTTTAGGTATCACTTCATTAATTCTGTTGAGGAGAATCCTTTCGAAGACTTTAGATAACTGTGGTAGTAGACTTATTGGTCTGTATGAGTTGGGTTCTTGCAACGGTTTTCCTGGCTTCGCTAACATGATTATTTCAGCATATTTCCATTGTATTGGGTAATGAGTAGTCCCTAGTATTCTATTGTAAATTATGGCAATAAGTACAATGGCTTTTCTTGGTAGATATTTTAAAACCTTTCCGACAATAAGATCATACCCAGGAGCTTTATGTGGGTTTAATAGTTGTATTTCTCGATAAACTTCTGCTGGTGAAATGGCTCTTAAAGGAGGTGATAGTTGGTTGGGAGAGCTTAGAAATGTTTCTACCTCTGAATCTGTATTTGGATTAACTGATGGTAGCGGCGTAAAAACTTTAGCTAAGTGTTCTGCAAGAGTGTTACTTTTTTCTTCGTTTGTTCGAGCCCAGTTTCTGTCAGGTTTTCTTAGTGGTGGAATTGCAATAACAGGTCTCTTAAATTTTTTTGTTCCTTTCCATATTGTGTGATCTTGGGATGATAGATTGGAAATGTAGTAATTAAATGTATCATTTCGGTTTTCACTTAAAGCGTTTTTTATACGGTGAGTTAGTCTATTGAGAGTTGATTTATCTCGAGGATTTCTAGTTGCTTGCCATTTCCTTCTAGCTCTTCGTTTCTCTGCTACCAATTGCCTTATGTGAAGCGGGAAGTTGTGTGATTCTGCTGTTTCTTTATAATTTATTGGTGTTGATTGCCAGGCTGCATTTTGTATTAGGTTTGTTATATATTCTACAGCTTCGTCAACTTCTTGTGGTTCTTGGATTCTATGATTTAAGCTAATGTTGTTATTGATTATATGTTGAAATTGGTCCCAGTTTGTTTTGTTGTTACATAGCTTTGGAATTTGTGTTCTCCAGATAATGTTTGTGCTCAGAGTTATTACAATAGCGCTGTGATCTGAATCCAGATCTAGATTGCTTTCGATATGGCTGTGTATATCTGAGATGCCCTTAGTTACTGCAAAGTCAATTAAATCTGGTATTTTGTTCAGGTCTGTCGGCCAGTATGTTGGCTCTCCAGTTGACATAGTTTTTAAGTTTAGAAGCTGTATAATCTGTAGTAGGTTTCTTCCTTTTGGGGTGATTAATCTTGAACCCCAGTCGGTATGTTTGGCGTTCCAGTCACCTGCAACTAAGAAATGTGATCCTAATGGTAATAAAAAGTCGTTGTATTCTTCTGCAGTAATGATGTGCCTCGGTGGGCTGTATATTGCTCCTATAGTTAATAACCAGGGAAATGTCTTCACTTTTACTATGGTGCACTGTATTTTGTTGGTAATATACGGTTGTAGTTCATAATGGTCTATAATTGATCGTATTATAATTGCTGTGCCTGCATGTGCTGTACCATCGGGATGATTTGCATAGTATGTATTGTAGTAAGGTATTTTTATTGTATTATGTGCAGTACAGTGACTTTCTGATATACTAATATCAGACATAGCACTATTACTATGCCACAACACCCCTCGGCTTTGTTTGAGCGTTGCTTTACGTATAATTTAGTAAAATATTACATTTTTTTCATCTTCACTATGTCCATTTCATCTCTATTTATATATCGGTGTATTCTCAAGAACATATTGTTAGCCAAGCAATGATATACTCGTATAAATATATCTTACTACTTTGTACTTGTATATCAGAAATATTTTGTATTAAATTTTTATTGTATTTTATCTTATTTTTATTCATTTTTAACTTTTCATGTTAGCCAGGAAGGTTACGAGTTAAAGAGTAGCTCTAAAGCTAATCTTCGCCTTCCTGGTGCAAGTGTTGTAAGATCACACTTGTTAAATAAAGGCATATTATTAATATTGTTATTATTATTATTATTATTATTAACTAGGTCTGCTACATACACTATAATTAAAATTGACCCAAGAACAGAACTTGAAATATACCATCGTATAAAACGCATACATTAAACAGTCAGTTACTAACACGAGCACTAAATTTTCTGTCGTTCAGGAATACTTCAATCCACTTTAATAAGTCAAAGCCTTTTGAAAAGTCTAGCTAGATAACATCAAAGGAATATCTATTATCCAAACAGAGAAACCACTCGTTGACACAGAAAAGCATATTGACTAATACTGACCGCCAAATCCTTATCGAGGATCTGGTATGAGCAAGAAGAAAGGATGTTAACGAATAAATGATTTAATTAATTTCGCCACGAATAATTGGTCTGTAGTTGTCCTTATTAAGTATATTTATAGATAGGAGTAACACCAAAGAATTGACGAAGTTTGCAGAAGAATGATTTAATAATACATTTCTCGTAATGATCAAGAGGTGAAAGCTGAGTGAGTTGGAGCCTTTTTTATGTTAAAACAGGCTCCGTAATTTTATTCCGTGCATAGAATTCATCTACTAAGCAGACGGATGCACAATCCGGCAAGCTTTTGCGTTTTGTTGTTACTCACTAAATATGAGAATCCCCTTTGAACCAAAGGTTGAGTCTCGGCTCTCAAGCTAGGAATCTTTCAAACTCTCAAGAATTCCTACTAGTGAGGTTGCCGTTATTTTTTTATTATTTCATTTCAAATTTCGAGTATATTTGAAGGCATTTTTCTGTTTTAATTTGAAATCTTTTAATATTGGCACTCGTTGATATGATAAATTTTTGTTATTTATGTATTAAGCTTTGGATTCGTTAAAGTGAAATGTTACACGTGCTTTAGTGAATCGATGTCTTGACTTAATCAGGATTCCGAAGGTAGTAAATATCAGTAAAGAAAAGGAGAAAAAAAAGTAGAATGATTTTGACATCTATAGAAATACGTGTACGCCAATGTCATGGGGATTTCAGGATAACGAAGATAGCTTTATAGGGAGACCCGGTTCCAGATGTACGAAGAGCTAGCACCCTGATGCGCGAGGGTCCAACAATAGGAATAGTTCTCGATGTCATTAGTTGGACCCTCAGGGAACAGCTCTGACAGGTGATTACGTCTTAAAGAAGCTGTTTGAACGAGCCAGCTTTTCTAAAAATTTATTTTTGTGAGAAAAATATTTTTATGAAATCATTAGATATAATATATTAGAATTATGATCTAATTTTTTTGACTAAAAATTAATTTTAATTCGTAAACATAATAATTTTGAAAGAAAGTCAAATTAAATAAAGTACACACATCTCAGGTATCAGACTTACCTAATAACTAACCAATTTTTTAGATTCTAGTTTTTTATTTATAATATATTTATCTTCTAATTTCAGTCTAAAACGAAACAAATAAAATAGCAAAAAAATATAAAATGAGAAGCAACATAATCTTTCGTTTACAAAGTTGTATGCCATATTTAATTTGAAAATTGATTCCTCCGTAACGAATTTTCAGATAAATCTAAATAGAATATAAAACTCTCGGGTTGTTCGAGGTTTAGAAATAAATAAGTTATTTCAGTGGTGTTTGCTTACATTTTAATAGGTAAGGGGAGTCGACGACAGATAAATGTTTATTTTTGGATTTTGCTTTGCACAAAGGGAAAGAAAATATTTCGCATTTATTTTTGAGTGTTGTATGTAAGTTGAACTTAATGAATTGGTGTCTGGAGAGAACGATTAGTGTTAATTAGGCAAATAAAGAAACAATACAATATAATTGTGAGCAGCAGACCGATTAATTCTTTGATAATGGAAGAGTATAAATGTGATGTTTTAGGAGAGTGTCTTCATATTAATTAACTTTAAAAAACAGTATTAATTTATTCGCAGATATCTGTTATCAAACTCACTTGGTTAATAAAATCAGAAACAAAAATGTATTAATAATATTTGAAAACAAATATTTATGAAGTTCACTTTCTGTTGAATAATTTCCAAATAACTACTGTGGTTGGTGTTTGATGTGACCACATGCAAAATCTTTATTTCGTTTTTGATTTTTGTTCCCTCACACTATTTTCTAAAATATCCATGAGCTTATTTATATTTTATTCGTTATTTTTGTGGAATTAGTAATGTTATTGCTGCACAATTTTCAATATCTGATGCACAACTTTCAGATTCAGACTCACTCATATTAATGCGTTTTTTAGAAACTAAGAGAAATTTAAAATATTTGACGTTGTTTGTATCAAACTGTCAGGTTGCCATATCAATAAATAACTGCTATTACAGAATCGCTCTTTTAATTTCAAATAAAATATTTGTTAATTCTTAGAAAAACGAAATCAAATTATTCATGAAATTCATTGCTTCAACTCTTACTTTATGGAAATTATATATAATAAATATGGAAAGATAAATAATACTTATCTTAAATTTCCACAGTCTTCTAAAGCGTTAAAAATATATATATATATATATACTAAAATGCTTCATAATTCTTGGCAGTCGTAAAAAAAATGATGTTATCGACTCGGGCTAACGCCCTCCTCTTGCAATCCACCAGAATTTTACGTTAAAAATACCCTTAATCGATCAATAAAATAAATAACTATTATATCAACCCTACATTTAAATATTAATAAAAAAAAACTATTTCATGTAGAGAGATTCAAAATAAAGGAAAAAGAAAGTGTTCTCCAAAAAAATCATACTCTATTATTTGGCCTTTCTGTAAAAAATAGTGCAGCATTACCTTAATAAATGACAAAAAGTGTCAAAATAAAGTGAAGTTTGCTACTTTCATTTTCATAGTTAGTAAGAACTTCACATTTATAGCCGATCAATTCCAGAGACCAAAATGTGTCTTAAATTTGGAAAATTATTTTATATGAGAAATATTATCTTTTATAAGATTTCTCCTCATCATTTAAAAATATGGCCGAAGTTTGATTACAAAAAATGGGGTCGCATAGCAGCAGAAAATACAACGTATATTGCTCCACGTAAGTCAACTTGTATTACTTCTAGAAATCATATCAGAGATGTTCAGGCTGATTTTTTTATAGTATTGGGATATCGCAAACCCTAAGAGATACATTTTTGACTAAACGGAACGAAAGTTTTTATTTACTAAGCTATAGACTTGGTTTAATCAAATTTCTCGTTTAAAAAAGCAAAGGTGTCTTCAAAATAGAAACATTTAAACTGATAATTTTATGAAGTCAAAGAATTTCATTCGGTTTACTATACTTTACAAATTCGACAAATAAGCTTTAAAGAATTTTTGGCATAAGCAATTTGATTTTTTTGATTTTCGAGAATATTTTTAACTAGCGTTTTTGTTTCATTATCAAAAAACAGGCTTATACAGGGTGACTCATAACTATTGCCACATAGGCTAAGGGCAGGTTATTTGGAGCAAAATATGGTGATAACATAAAATATACCTTAATAAAATATTGCTGTGGAATAAGATATAAGGCGTTAAAGTTGACATTTTTTTTTTCGTTTTTTTCTGATAATGACAGAGTATATTAATCAAATATTATCGAAATCAGCACAGAGGCATAGCTTTGGACAAGAAATATTATTTTTCACATTTTGTTATAGGGGGCGCCACGTGAATGATTCCTGATGATGAAATTAAGTGGTAGCTTTTTTTGTTGACGAAACTTTTTAGTGATTTTGATTAGAAAATATGACGTATACATCCTTTCAACAACAAAATGTGAAATAATACATAAAATAATATTCCTTGTCCAAAGTTATGCCTCTGTGCCGATTTCAATAACAATTGATCTATACGAGTATACTGTGTCATTATCAGAAAAAAACGAAAAAAAAAATTCAAATTTAACGCCCTATATCTTATTCCACAGCAATATATTATTAAGGTATATTTGGACCTATCGCCATATTTTGTTCCAAATAACCTGCTCTGAGCCAATGTCCCAATAGTTATGAATCACCCTGTATATTTTCTATTTATGATTTGGTATAGAAAATATTTGGAAGATATTACAGTATCAAAAAGTTGCTAACTCTCAACAATATGATAAATGAGTGGGTGTTGCCATGTGTTTGTATATATTAACAAGAGATAAAACAGAGAATAACTATGACCTTTAGACAGTGAGATTAAAGGACCTATTATTCTCTGTTTTACTTCCTGTTAACAATGAGATAATTTGTAGATTGCGCAGAGTTTATTCTTCTCTGGATTTCTTGCATTTTATCACGTCTTTCAATAATTCTTTAGCAATTAAGGGTTGCTTTTGTTAGGACTAAGGCGGCCTCCTGGAAAGCTTATTTTCTAAATTTTTCTATTAATCGTGATGAAAATAATAAAAATTTCTAAAACATTTAGTATTGCCATGACTATTTCTATCCGCACGGTATAAAAATTAGTATAAAAATACCTCGCTATTGTTATTTAATTTGGCGGAAAATAGATTCAAACTTTTTGAATATTTCATGCGTCTGAATACTTTATAAAAGAAAAAAACACGCTTCCGAATATTTCCCTAAGGCGGTCGCCAGTATCGTAAACCTATAACAATATTTGCTACTTTATATTTACAATTTTTATTCGATTTTCTTTTGACGCACTCCAGAGAAAATGCATGATATCCTATTTTATCGATAAAGAATTTAGATAGAGGTTTTTCTGTAATATATTGAACATAATTGAAATACTTTTAAGGATTAGTCAGGAATGTAATTCGAATTTAATAAAAATGTGAAAAACTAATTGATAATTATAGAAATGAAACGGGCATAAAGGTAAAGCCGATGCTACTTTGTTAGTCTATAATTTTCCAACGTTTGATACATTGTGATTTTCAATCATTATTCTGTTTTCCTGCAGATTCAGATTTCCGATTTATATTTAATAATACTGTTTATTAAACAGCAGATATCCAATTCAGAATATTCGTATATTTTTGGACTAATTAAAAGAGTTACTTTGAAGTTATACCTATTTGTGCCTATATTTTATTACTTCTTTCTGAGTCTCTTTAATTTCATCCTTTTCAAATCTACCAATATTTTTTTCATAAACTTGGATCTGGGTCTTGCTTAAAATATCTAATTCAGAATATTCGTATGTTTATAAACTAATTAAAAGAGTTACTGTTAATAGTTATGTTTATAGTTATACATATTTATGCCTAGATTTCTTTACTTCTTTCTAAGTCTCTTTAATTTCCTCATTTTCAAATCTACAATTTTTGTTTCATAAAGTTGGATCTGGGTATTGCTTAAAATATCCAACTTAGAATATTTGTATGTTTATAAACTAATTAAAAGAGTTACTGTTAATAGTTATGTTTATAGTTATACATATTTATGCCTAGATTCCTTTACTTCTTTCTGAGTCTCTTTAATTTCCTCCTTTTCAAATCTACCAACATTTTTTTCATAAACTTGGCTCTGGGTCTTGCTTCTAATATCCAACACAGAATATTCGTATGTTTATGAACTAATTAAAAGAGTTACTTTGAAGTTATCTTTATAGTTATACTTATTTATACCTACAACCTTAAAGTCTGTTTGCCTTTTTGGTACACTACAACTGTAGTTAGTAACATACTGGATTCAACTTTTAATTTAAAGTGTAACGCCCGCATTAGAATAGGTAAAAACTCCATATAGTAGTGGAAATTTATACAAGTTAGGACAGGGTGAAAACAAAAAGCTATTTTTTAAGGAAAGTTCTAGTATATACCGACGCAAAAAGTTTTTTCCGTTTTGTAGCTTTCATTGTAAGTTTTATCGCTTATAAATGGGTGGAACATTTACATGATAAATATAGCAGAAAGTTTCCTGGACAATTTGACGACGAAGATTCGTGTGACTGTTGTCAAGCAGAAGAAACGAAGTAAAAACTAGGTTGTTAAAAATACTAATCTTTGTATGTTTTTGAAATAATTAAAAGAGTTACTTTAAAGTTATGCTTATAGTTATACTTATTTATTCCTAGATTTTATTACTTTTTTCTGAGTCTATTTAATTTTCTCTTTTTCAAATCTACCACTATTTTTTTCATAAACTTGGATCTGGGTCTTGCATAAAATATCCAACTCAGAATATTTGTGTTTTTATGAACTAATCAAAAGAGTTACTTTTAATAGTTATGTTCATAGTTATTATTATTTATGCCTAGATTTTATTACTTCTTTGTGAGTTTCTTCAATTTTCACCTTTTTCAAATCTACCAATATTTTTTACATAAACTTGGATCTGAGTCTTGCTTCTAATATCCAACTCAGAATATTCGTATATTTTTGAACTAATTAAAATAGTTACTTTGAAGTTATGTTTATAGTTATACTTATTTATGCATAGATTTGTAATATCCAACCCAGTAAGTTAAATGTATGCCCATTTATTCCAAGGTATAAATACAAACGTCATAATCACAAAATATAATATAGCAGATCTACCAAAAAAATTGATGATGAAAGGATATTAATCATTATTAAATTTGTACGATCACTTTATATTTTGTATTAATGCAATAAAAAAATTTAAAACTTAAATCTAAAATTTTGACATAAAAAACAAACCAAATATCTATTCTTTCTACTGGTAGTGTAAAATTATTTAATAATTTATTGGTACAACTATAAAATTTCTGTTTCTCTTCCCTATACAATTTTTAATTTTTTTTCCATTAGACCTTTAACTCTAAAATTTTAGACTTTTCGAATCATTTCGTGTATCTCTTACGTTATTTGTATTAAAATTGATATTTACCAAATTATTTTTTCCCTTGTTAATTTCCAATAGTATTTAAAAACAAGACACATTACTCAATTTCTTTTTAAATGAAGTGTTAAAATAAGGAAATATTGAATTTATGTCATTTATCGGTTACGCCCTGTATATAGTGATACAAAAAAAACATATTTTTGATCTGATACCGTATTAAACAACGATTTGTTTAGATATACTTCTTACAACGCGATTGCTTCAAATATGTATTAATTCAATATATTTTATAGAAAAATTTACAAATCCTCTTTATTGAATAACTTTACTTACACTTATTTACGATATCGTTTTTTATGGTAATCGTATAAGGGAGTTTTTTATGAATGAAGCGCCAGCATTGATTTAAGCCGATCGATCGATGCCAGAGCCTGTTTCTATATTTAGCTCAACTATAAAACATAAAAACAAATTCCCTAGAAATAAACTCAGTCCCGAGAGTTTCTCAACGACTTCGTCAAGGGTTAGCGAAACTTTTAGCTACTTTGCAATCTCTCAAATCCCCGAGGTTTTCCTATTTTTATATTTGTAAATTGAATTAGTACTTTGTTATAGTAACACAATTTACCAATTGGAGCTTAAAAAAACATTTTTATTACTATTCTACTTTTACAAAATAATTATTGTTGCATTATTATTTTATTATTGCCGATTCTACAATCTCGAATGTTTAACACATTAATCTCTCTAAATTCGTTTCACGCCGCATAAATCGAATCGAATTATTAAACGGATTTCCAATGTCGAAAAAGGTGCGCCATTAGCGCTCATACAATTTCATCAACTTAGGTCACATACACTTCGCTTCATATTTCATATTATTGAAATACATTTGATTGCAATTATGAAAGTCGATCATCATAATACCGGTTCGTTTAAAATAATTAAATTTTCATCGGACCGATAAGCTGATGTAAAATATTTTAGCTAGTTATTTATAAAAGTTGACTGAATTATTGAAAATGTGGTGTTACACAGTCAGTACATTTCACCGCTCAGGATTAAACCCGAACAGTTAAATTTTAATGTAATGGTGGGTAATTAATTATTTATTGATCAGTTTTGTTGTGTGTTGTAAACCTCAGCGGTTACCAATCAACTAGTTTTATGCAAAAAATTATGTGTTAAATTTTTGGTCTCTATACTTTTATTCAAAAATAAAAACCCAACTAAATTTAGTTTCCTGACAACACACAATATTTTGTAAATATTTGTTTTATATAAAAGAAATATTATGTTTCTTAAATGTTTGTATTTCAAATTTAATATTAATTAAATATTTGCTTTAAAATATTTATATCAAATCTTTTATTACGATTATTTCTATCTTTGAAAAGAAATATTTGCTAAATAACATACAATAAATATTCGTTTCTTTACATGTACAAAATATTCAAGAACATATATAAATATTTAACCAATGTTTTGAAAAGAATAAATAAAAAATCAAAATTGTAATTGTATTAAAATGTAAAAATTTAAGGCCACTCAATTTTTTTGGATTTTTTTTCACCCTATCTATAATATTTTTTATTTAAAATCAATATATATATATATATATATATATATATATATCATAAACTTTAACATTAAAGTCAACATTTCAAAGTAGAAAACAGGATTTCTTTTAAGAATTTAGACATATTAAAGAAAAAAAAATTGGGAGAATCACTGGAATATCGCCTTTAAAGTCGAGGTAAACAATTAATTTTTAGTATTTTGGATTTAAAATCGACATTGATTAAAATATCGAACAAAATGTCGGGATTTATAGTAAAACAAAAAAGATTTTTCATATATTTTTACAAGTTTCATAAAATATCGACTTTAAAATCAAGGTTTATCAAAATTTCGACTTTATAAGCTATTTCTTAAAGACATTTTTTTAATGTTTTTACTTTAAATTTGAAATATATTTAATACTTGACTTTAAAATCGAAATCTTAAAGAAAAACACAAGATTTTTTCAATATATCTGATTTAAAGTCAATATTTTTTAAGATTTCATATTTAAAGTCGAGATCCATTGAATACTCAAAAACATATTTAATTAATATTTCTCTTTATCTGGGTTCGTCTAATAGAAGTTTTTGTATTGAAGAATATGTATATTTTCTTTGGTTATACATAAAATTAAATTTAAGAAAAATAACAATATAGAAATCTTTACGGCTTCGCTTAAACTTTTTCCACAATTTAAGTGTATTTTATAACTTTCGTAAGCAACAGGCAGCAGGAAAATTAACGTTAGCAGGAAAACACTGCGTCAGAAATATTCTCTTTTATATTTTCACAAAAAGTACACGTAGATTTTATATACTCATAAAACACTCGTACAAATAAAAGAACTTTGGTTAATGAAGAAAAATAAATTTCCTTATGATATAGTAACGGTATAAAATTTCACTTATTTGGCTCATGTATCGCTATAAAAAAAACGGTTTCACAATAATATGATGTTAGCAATAAAAATTATTATGTTAACATTGGTCGAATTGGTTTACGGAATTAACAACAATATGCTACAAGAGTCAAATAAAAATCCATCAGTAATTATGTGGGACTACACGAACTTGAAATACAAATAAAAATAAATAAATTGACTACCCAGTTTTTAAGAGAGAAGAAGAAAATTAAAGAAAACAATAAATCTGGAGCAGCCACTTTCGACACTCTAAGGTGTTTTGCATTTTTAACTTTGTTCACTGTTTACTGATTTGTAGGTTGTTCTGGATATTCGTTATTAAACATAGTGTATACCTCTTGTTGAGTTCGCATATTATCGTCACAACACCATAAGAACTTCAATCCCTTGACATTTAAAAAATTTGTCGATGACATCGTTACTCATAAATGGTATACCCTGTACATTTAATTGTTATGTAAAAATACATTAAATTAAAATCAAAAACCGACTTGTCTCAGGATTTTTCCTCAAAATTGTTTGTCTAGCTTAAAATTAATTTATTCCATACTTTATGTACACACTGTATAGTTTAGTTCATACAAGCATCGTTGAATGTTTAACATAAAGCTCCATATATACAAGTAAATGATTCTCCAGTTATTCCATGGTGAGTTATCAAAAAATATCCTCTATTTCAATATTTCACAATTACAAACATCAAAGTAGAAATGAAATTACCCAATTGACATTGAAATGACCGATGTCCGAGATAACCAAAACGATTGTCAATTTCTACGAAAATTGGAAAAGTTGAGAACAATTCATGCTACATGAAAACATAAATTCTTATCGTTTTAATTAATCGCCAACAAAATAGAGTGTCTACGCGACCGGAGCCCAAGGGAAATCAGAGAAAAAGTTACAAGTTACAGTCACGCATATACGCTCATCAAAATGAAGAAACAGCATAGAAAATCTGAATTGGGTACGGATATATAAGATGGAAAATTTATTTTGTAAGGAGTTTTTTAAGACGAAGGTTCCTTATATTTATTTACGTTATCATTACTGTAGTTCGGAAAATTTTCTGTAATAACTGTATTGCTTGAAGTCAGTACACAGTAATTACGATGTCTCACTATAATAATATAATAATAATTTTAATTGTTTCGTTATGTTTTTTTAAAAATAGTATGAGTAATCAATGCAATTTACAATGAAAAGAAAACTCCCACTAGAAAGTACGAATTACCTAACACTGAAAAAACATATAACACTGTAAATGAATATACAACAATAAATTAATATAATAAAAATAATAAATGTTTGTAGAGTCGGCCATTTGAAAAATAACCTGACAATAAAAAGAATGAAAATTAAATAGAAAAAATTTGAAATCTAAGCAAAGGCACTTTGCAAAACTACATTTCTATTGTTTTTTAAATAAATTGAATTATTTTTTTATTAATTGGAAAGTAGTTAGATAATTTTGAACACATATATGTAAGGCACTTTAGACCTATATTCTTCTTTAGCCTGAGAAATTATCAGAGTATTTAGTTTATACTATTATATAACAGGTGATACCCAAAAGTTTCAGGAATTATTTACAAACTACAGAAGTACTTACTTATGATAAAAAATTTAATTATCTCCTTCAAAGTAGTCACTTTTGGTAAAAACACTCCTCGAAGTGGGTTGAAAGTGTGTGTATCTTCTATATGTTGAACTTGTTTTTTCTCATTTTATTGATACAAAAGTAAAAATCTCAGAGTTTCGCATACACCTTTTAATATTCCTATGTGACCAAACACTATTTCTGTAGGATAAATGTTTGGTTTATTATCTCTGCTAAATCCCAGGTAATTATACGATAGTATGTATAGGGATATTATTAAATATCATCCTGTACGTAGAACTTATGTTTTTTTACCTACAAATTTTCATAAATATCGTTCGTTTCATTTTAAAGATATTTACTTGTTTCCATACGTTATCCCAACCCTGTATATCATCTCCAAGTCATTCCGGAACGTCATGAAAAACAATAATGTCGAAAGATTTTTCTTGTAAGCTCAGTTTTGTGACCGGTAGCGTGGTCGTGATTGGCAACTTATTAATTAATTGTACTTTGTCAATTGGTGATATTAGAACTCATGATGGGTTATAATATTTTATGCCGAGCGGAAGTACGTAGTTCTTGTGATACCGTTTTAAGAGACGAAATCGTTGCATTCTAGTAATAAAGACAATATACGCGGGTAGATTATGTAATCGACAGACTATTTATTCGTGCGAGAAGTATGACAAAATTTACAATAACAGTTTGAAATAAAATTCACGAATTTATCGATTACTAAACCTCGCCAAGCTTACTAATAAACATATTTGATACGAATAATTCACTAAATTAGAAAAGAGAGGTCTATTTGGTATAAGAGTTAAACTTCAACTGATTTCAAAAATTTGCTTTTTCTTAAATGTCATTAAATTTTTGGCTCTAAATCTTCCTTGCTCAGCCACAAAGTTCTTATTGGTCAGTGACAATGGTAAGTACTTTCTCTTTTTTGACTGATTATTACAAAAGTTTTGGCTTCTTAACAACTCTGACAATATCCCTCTGCGTTAAAGGATTTATAGGGTTACAATCCCGGGCAGGAAGCTCTCTGCAGAGGAAAACTCCAAAAAACGTATTTCTTTCCATCCGATCCTTTAGAGGAAGGAGCTCATTTTGAAGGGGCAATTTGTACTTCCAGCAATATTCCAACATGTGTAACCAAATTCAAATATTCTTCCTATATTCCCCCTAAAGATCTATTTTGTATAAAATGATTTATGTTTTTAGGACAACTGTTGAATTTGTACATTTGATAATAAACCTAAATGCTTCATTAAGACGATTTCTTAGAACTTAGAAATTAATAAATTTTTGAAATTTTACAGTTCTCTACAGCTTTTTGATATTCAGTCGTAGAATTTATTATAGGAAGATTATTATTTTTACAATTGCAAAGTATATAATTATGTATACAAACTGTGGCGTAAGAAAACTAACATTTTTTGCCGATCTTAATTTCACAATTTCTGTTTCAGTCATTTATTTATTAGTCATTGTAAAAAAATGGTTAATATATAAAATCAATGTGGGCCTGTCAAATGTGTTGATTTGTTTTTCCCAGGGGACTGAATTCATTGCTGCCTGTAACCAAATTATACGAATAATAACACACAATTTTGTGAATGAGGCTTCCCGAGCTCAATGAATCCAAATCGATACCAGTGCCGCTATATTTAGATACAGGAAACTATTCGGTTCTCAAATAGGAGGCCCGCTTTAATTCTATATGAACGCTATAGCATGTCAGAAAATAATTAGAAGCACTTTTTATGTTTATGTTTAAAAAGAGAATTTTTGTATTTTTATAAGTAGTTGATAAGCTAATAATTACAGCCATTTTGAGATTATTTATTCTGGAGTCGACAAGTGTTGTTGGTCAAGAACTTTATTGATTAATTTCCTAAATTACTAAAAACATTTGTAATTAAAAGGAAAATTAAAATTAATTGCTGCCAATACAATGTACAAACATCATAAAGTTAGTACGTAACCACTAGATGGACAAATATTTTTAGGTAGAAAATTAACACGAGAGTATTTCAGAATGCATTCAACATGTATAATTAATATTAGTACGATTATACAGAGTGGGCCACAGTAAACAGTCCACCCCGATATTTGGCAGTATTCATTAGATTTTAAGGAAATGCTGAAACACGTCGATTTTTGTTCTAAGGGGGACACCTTTTTACGATACAGACATCTGCCATTTGTCAACCCCCTCCCTTCCACTTCCCCAACCCCTTAATTTTAAATAGGGAATATACTATGTGTGGCACGTCATTAGAAAAGCATTTACATGGAATATTCAAGCATATAATCATCCACGATTTTTTTTCGATATTTACACCGTTTTTGCAAAAAAAAGTCTTAATACTTTAAAGTGCAACACCTCTTAAAAATGAAACGCAACGCCTATGTTTTGCTAATGTTTTAATTGTTTTTTTCACATCAAAAGTAAATTAAAACAAACTTTGCAAAAAATTAGTAATTTGATACTAAGACAGTTTGTTTAATATTCCTGTTAGTTAATCAATTTAGATATTTTTTGAAAACTTCCAAAATGGGGATCGTATTGTTCATCTTCCTACAATGCGGGTTCGGTTTTATACATTTTGCTCTTTAAATAACCCCACAAAAAAAATCCAGGGGCATTAAATCGGGAGATCTTGCAGGCCATTCAATAAAGCCTCTTCTTCGAATCCATTGCCTAGGAAATCGTTCATTAAGATTTTGCCTTACAGCTCTACTATAATGTGGAGGTGCGCCGTCTTGTTGGAAAAACAGATCATCTTCTGTTCAAATTTTGTGGCAAAAAAAATGGACCAACAATAGTAGCCCCATAAATTCCTGCCCACACGTTTAATTTAAGAGGATGCTGGGTATGTGTTTCGTGAAATACTCTAGGATTTTCGTCAGCCCAGTAACAGCAATTGTGTCGATTTACAAAAAAGATTCATCCGAAAAACAAATATTGAATAAAAAGTTTGCATTAGTATTTATTTTGTTATTCATAATCTCACAAAACTGTCGTAGTCTCTCTGGGTCATCTTTATTTATTTCCTGTACCAAATGTATCTTGTAGAGGTGAAATTTATGATGTTTCAAAACCCTACGAACGGTAGTGCGCGAAAAACCAAATTCTTCGGCCAATTTTCTTGTATTTGTTGTATGATCTAAATTAATATGATGTAAAATTGCTACTCCTGCTGCTTCAATCCTAAAACGATTTTCATAGTTCTTTTTTTTATTAGCTACCGAGTCTGTTTGACGAAATTTTCTCACTAGGTCTAATACGTATGAGTGATGAAGTTGCTTGTCTTTATGAAGCTGATTAAATAAATTCACTGTTCTTCTTGCACACTTCCCGTTTTCAAAAAATATGGAAATAATCTCAACTCGTTCTGCAATAGAATATACCATTTTGGAAATCTTCAAAAAATACCTAAATTGATTAACTAACAGCAATGTTAAACAAACTGTCTCCATGTAAATGCCTTTCTAATGATGTGCCACACATGGTATATTCCCTATTTAAAATTAAGGGGTTGGGGAAGTGGACGGGAGGGGGTTGACAAATGGCAAATGTCTGTATTGTCAAAATGTGTCCCCCTTAGAACAAAAATCGACGTGTTTCAGAATTTTCTTAAAATCTAATGAATACTGCCAAATATCGGGGTGGATTGTTTTCTGTGGCCCACTCTGTATTTCAACTGTATTAATCGAAATTTGATAAATAAATGTAATGTCAGAGTGACTCAACTCTTTAAAATATGGGTTCTTTTTATTTACTCTTGATATAAACTACATAAAAAAAGTTTAATCAATATAAAAGCTTTAGTAACCTATATGTATCATCAAACTAATATTTTAGAAAATAATTTACGAAAATTCCAATAAAAATAAGTCTGTTTCAAAATATTACTGATTGTAACTTTCGAAGAAATTTTATTAGTTTAAGTTAACCGTTACATGAGTTTGTTAAACCTAGTTATATTTCAAGGAGAGTCGTTTTGAAAACTGCATCGACTACTTCACCTAGTTTTTAAATTCGATCACTACATTTGGAATTCGAAAATACGCGGTCTTCTAAAAGACAACCAAAAAGTATACTAGAGTCAAATTACCTGTTAACAAACAACCGGGAAACCCGAAGGTAACTATTAAGTTGGTCGTGGAGTATATGAACCATGGTAACATGAAGTTTTTATGTAAATGTTGTAATATGTAATAAAATACATTCTCTACGCTAATGGTTAATTTATGAATGGCTGTTTGGAGCCAAAACCCATCACGTCGTTTTAAAAACATATTATTTATTTTTTATAGATGATACAAAACAGGAACATGTAGGGGAACCTAAGATATGGTGATTTAATTTATTTATTATTTATACAGGGTGTTACTATATTCGACCGACAACGCTTTACCCCAGAGAGCTCTCGTTAATTGATGAATGTTGATATGGGAACATAAACCCTTAAAGGGCTTAGTTTCCGAGATACAGGGTGTTAAAAGTTTGAAATCAAAATTAAAAATTTGTCATAAATCAGAAACGCCTCCAAATATTTTTTTCAAATTTGGTGACCAATATGCTCTTTAAGAAAGTAATATTTTGACATAAACTGACTTTTGAAAAATTTAACCAGTGGCGCGCTATCAGGGTTTGTGGCAACTTTTATCCTCCCTATCTTTTACGCCACTGGAACAAATATTTTTTTTTTTATTTTTTTAAATTCTCTGTTCATTTTTAGGTAAAAAAGTAATAGCCTTTTATGGAGCTAAAATGAACGGTGTTGTAGATATTTGATTCTGAACAAAAGTCTGCAAGTACTTAGATAATTCACAAATTATGATTTGTTGTGTAATTTGCCCGTCGGCGTTTTGCTAAACAAGTAAGTATTTGCTTTTAAGCCATACTATTAATTCGATTTCGAATAATAACTAAGCGTTAGGCGTTAGTTGAAAAAAGAATACATGCTATTTCTGAGATTTTCTGAGAACTTGATAAAAGTAAAAATCACAATAACGTAAAAGCTATCAAAAGTAAATTCAAACAAATGTATTAGATACAACAATAACAAAATTGACAAAATTACAATAGTTGTTCAAACTGTCGGCCGTTTACTTGTAAGCACGTTCTACACCGTTTTCTCATAGAAAAACGTGTTTTTGAGAATAACTCCGGATTGGACTGAATGAGTTCTGTCGCAGCTTGAATTCTCGCTATTAGATCTTCTTCAGTTTCAACGATGGTTTCGTACACTAAGGACTTCATGTAGCCCCAGATAAAAAAATCGATAGGGTTTAAGTCGGGTGACCTTGGAGGCCAATATTGGGGTCCACCCCGACCAATCCATTTTTCTCTAAATCGTCTGTTTAGGAAATTTCTAGCACTTGCAGGAAAATGAACAGATGCCCCATCGTGCTGAAGAATGTGGAATTCGACGATTGCGGAATCTTTGTTGGTATAAACAAGCTGACATTCTACCATTTTTTTGAGTTTCCCCGCAGTTCATTAACTTATCGGTAAAATCTTCAAATGAAAAATTTATTTTGAAAGAACAAAATACCTTTTTCCAAATAAATTAGGAGGTATTTAGTCCAATTCCGAGTTATTCTCAAAGTCAGGTTTTTCAATGAGAAAACAATGTACAACTTGTTTGCAAGTAAACGCCCAACAGTTTGAACAACTATTGTAATTTGGTTATTATTGTAATACATTTGTTTGAATTTAATTTTGATAGTTTTTGTAATCTATCGCTATTGTGATTTTTAATTTTATTAAATTGCAGCAACTGGTCTCAAAATCAAGCCCATAAATAGCTTGTATTTCTTTTTCAACTATTTAGGTACACTTAATCATTATTTAAAATATAATTAATAAAATGGATTAAGACAAATACTTGTTTAGCAAAATGCCGACGGATAAATTACAGCACAAATCATAATTTGTAAATTATCTAAGTACTTGCAGACTTTTGTTTAGAATCAAATATCTACAATACCGTTCATTTTAGCTCCATAAAAGGTTATTACTTTTTTACCTAAAAATGAACAGAGAATTTAAAAAAATAAAAAAAAAAATATTTGTTCCAGTGGCGTAAAAGATAGGGGGATAAAAGTTGCCACAAACCCTGATAGCGCGCCACTGGTTAAATTTTTCAAAAGTCAGTTTATGTCAAAATATTACTTTCTTAAAGAGCATATTGGTCACCAAATTTGAAAAAAATATTTGGAGGCGTTTCTGATTTATGACAAATTTTTAATTTTGATTTCAAACTTTTAACACCCTGTATCTCGGAAACTAAGCCCTTTAAGGGTTTATGTTCCCATATCAAAATTCATCAATTAACGAGAGCTCTCTGGGGTAAAGCGTTGTCGGTCGAATATAGTAACACCCTGTAGTTATTGGCTTTGAATTTCGAAAAAATCAATTTTTCAGTTATATTTGAACTTAGAAAAACCAAATCTGTACACTTGAGTGGACCTAAAAAGTTACTATGCTATATTATAAGGAATTTTATTTTAAAACTTTTCTTATTCTTTTTATTAAAAAAAAAACTTCGTCGTTTTCAACAAAAGTCTGAATAAATGAAACGCATATGGCAGCTGTGTTATTTAAATTCATCGAAAATTGAAAAGTTAGCTATGAAATTAAATTAACCTTGATGATCAGGAAAAATTTTGAAATAGTAGTAATTTAATACAAAAATAAACAACTTAACAGAAATAACATTTAATTTGCACTGATAAGTTATTGTAGAAATTGTTCCAAATGATCACCGTTTCCTCTCAGGCATAAATTTATTCCTCGTCGAAAATTCTTTAGCCTAATCTAACCTAATGTAGACTAACACATTTTCAAAATACTCAATAACCAATTACTAATATTAAATTACTTTTTGTACTGACCGTCAAGTTTGATGGTTAATTTCATAGTGAATTTCATGTGAATTTCCAATCATTTTAAATAACACAAATGCAGCACGCTTTTTTATTTATTTGAGTTTTTGTTGAAAACAACAAAATTTTTCGAAAAATAACAACAGTAAGAAATATTTTAGACTTAAATTTCCCATGAAATAAAGTTATAACTCCTTAGGTCCACCTTATCAATCATTTAGAATGCTACAATGGAACTCTACTGTTTGTTATTGCTCTTAATACAGTCACAACGAGTACCTAATTTGGTTTTAGTAAGTTTAAGTATAACTGAAGTATTGATTTCAAACCCCACTTTTAACTCCTAAAACTTCTCAGGGTTGCAACTTACGAGTAATATAGAGGTAAGTTTCGTTAAGTCAGCATATTTTAGGTTCCCCTATATACCATGCTCTGCGTCGGTTCTTATACAAATCACCATGTATAGTTTAATAAATTAATAATAAGTTTTTGTAGTGATTTATTAAAAAGTGCAAAAATCACAATCACATTCATACCACAAATCGAATTTCTATTACAATGGGTGTCACGAAAAGAATAATTTACATTTGGTGTCAGAGTTAGAAACCTTTTATAATGTAATAGAACATCTTTTATTCTTTATCCATATTCAAAAAAAAACGAACAACGAACCAAGAAATACAATTCCGGTCTATTATAGTATTTCTATAAAAAAATTCATTCAACATAACCGCAAAGAATCTTGTGTAGCTCTAGTGACTGGCCTATTACACTTTTGTGAATGAAGTCGAGATCTGATGGGAACGGATTGGGTTGTGTTTGTGTGTATGTTGTTGTGAGAGAGTTGGACGAGCATCAGCATCAACATCAGCATCGTAAGATGCGCGATGATACTGGGTATTGATCGAGCGTGGGCCGAAACGGCTAACCTAACGGGCGCCACTGGTCATGGGCGGCCCCAACAGTGAGTACAAACAAACGTTTGATCGACACTTGCAAGATTAAAGTTGCTTTGAGAGGAAGAAAAATAGATGGAGGTTATTATTTAGAACTAACATCATTTCGAGTACTTGATGTTCAATATAGTAGTGACCTAAATAAAATTGAAAAATTGTCACTATGAATTTATGGAGAATCCAACGATAAGATCAGTAACTTAATGAGAATGAGAATTCGTGCTGAGATCTTTTTTTAAATACAGGATGAGGTACTGAATCATAAAATGTTCTTATTAGCAATTTTTCGGATGTCGGATTTGATTTAAATGGCCAGCAAGGTCACTTAATTTTAATCCATTGTATTTCTTTCTGAGAAGTCACTTTAACAAAGTTATGGAGGGAGAGACTCCGAAAATGACAAGATTTAAAAATTGTAATTAGGCATAATATACAGAGTGGACCAAAAGTCTGGAAACGAGCAATTATCTCGAAAACTGCTAGTCCGAATTCTACAAAATTTTGGGATAAGGATATTCCAGATTTGATATTTGCAATATTGCTACATTTGCCATTTCTCTGATATTATTAATCACTTTTGTTTTTTAAATACATCAACCTGTATATTTTGGAATTTTCTGTTCAATACGAGTTCAACCATATGTAACACTTATTATTTTATGTAGTCTAGAAGATCTTAAATAAATAAAACAGTCTGGTAACGTCTAATTGTCTCAATAAATGTTTTAATACAAACTATTTTCATCTCCATTAAAACGTAACAATTGAAAGATTACAACATTTTTAAAATAATGATTACTTAATGATGTAAATGAATGATGAGTAACAAAGGTTACGTGTTGGTGCGTACACACTTAGTGATGAAGGAAAAGGTCAAATTTTGTACTTCAAGGGTGTAAAAAATTCTTTAATAGGAAGATTAGTGTTAATGTTGTACAACATTTCATTGATGTCGTTTAAGATACTTAATATGGTTTGTTCCTGCTAAAAATGTTTTAAAAAGATTTTTATAATTAACCTTCTGCCCTCAAGTTTTTATAATATTTCGTCCTGATGATGGCATTGTATTGCCGAAAGCACTCGACCTGTCTGACTTGAGAAATAAATATATATATATATATATATATACATATATATTTCTTTAACACTAATCTTCCTATTAAATAATTTTTTACACACTTGAAGTACAAAATTTGGCCTTTTCTTTCACTTAATGATGTGTTCAAAATGTGCTCCATTTGTGGGTTGACAGTACCATAATCTATGGTAGAATGCGTCTACCACATTTCTCCATGATTGTCTAGAAATTAATCGAGATTCATCTATAATTCGTTGCCTTAGCTCTGCAAGACTTTTTCAAGTATCCCCAATAAAAATAATCTTTAGGATTGAAATCAGGTGAATGTGGAGGCCATAAAGACTACATAAAGTCATAAGTGTTAAACCTAGTATTGAAGAGAAGATTCAAAAAATGACTGAATATACAGGGTGATGTATTTAAGAAACAAAAGTGACTAATAATATCAGACAAAGAGCAAATCTAGAAACATCCAATGTCAAATCTGGAATATCCGTTTACCAAATTAGGCTTATCCCAAATTTTGTAGAATTCGGACTAGCAAGTTACGAGATAATTGGCCGTTTCCAGAATTTTGGTCCACTCTGTATAAGCTATGACCACCAAACAGACTTCAAAATACTATGTATCAATTTTCATTCATTTCTATTTTTATAAGTGTCTCCTAGTCTTTTTTTTTAGTATGTACGTTTTTATTAAATTTGTTATTTTTTAAATATTTTCGTTATCTAACACATCCGTAGTAAGAGAGTTATGTTGATTACAAATCTATTAAATAATTAAAAAAATGCTACCCTAATAATCTACAAATAATAGAAAATAGCTTCCCTTAAACATAATTTGTTCTATAATATCTATTTACTTAGATATTACATTGACGCATTAGTTTTACTAGATTTTGCAGATAACACTTCATTTGCTTTTTCTTCTTACAATTTAGTATCATCTACGGCTCACAGAAATTTGAACCACTTAATAGTCTTGTATCTTCTTCTTAGACGACGCTGCATCTTTCTCAATTTCCACCCTTGATGTCATGGGTACGGAAGGGGATTTTCTTCTTAGATTGATTTACTTTAGTGACGGTTGTCAGTTGAAGTTCAGTTTATGTTCTAGTTTATTATTAATGGTTCATTTTATTGATTGTTATTGCCTTCTTTCTACTTAAGTTTAGTGTTTATATTCATATACTTTTTTACATGGCTGAATTTTCATAGGAATTATTGTTTCCATTAGGATTATTATTAATTATAACAATAATGGAAAATTATTGATACAAAGTGTTTCATCGGGAAAGGGCCTAACTTTAACTGTAGATGGACGTCACTTAACAAAACATTTAAAAATTCGTTTTTCCAAATATCGAATTTTTTCAAATTTCTTTTTATAATTCGTAAGAGAAGAAAAAACTGAATCTACTCATATACTTTTCATTTTCCTGCAGATAATTGTATTATCAAAATTTTACCTTCAAATTTTGTATTTTAACAAATACAGATCACTGGAAAATAGAGCTACAGGGCCGTACATAGGACTTAATCATTCAAGATGTTTAGAATGTTTTGAATATCCTGTATAAGGATAACAAGAGCTATTTACAAGAAATAAATTTTTGCTTCTGAAGGCTATAAAAATACTTATTTTATGTACCCCACTTCGTAGGGTGGAAATAAGTATTTTTATAGCTTTTGGAAACAAAAATTTATTTCTTGTAAACTGCTCTCATTATCTACAAATATCGCAGTACTAGAAAATACACTTAATATAGAAATATTTACACTATTTATACCGCTTTCTAGCTTCCCCTATGAACATAGTTTAACTTTCATTTACAGAGCTTTATCGTGTTTTTTCTGGTAAAGTGTTACATTTATTTAGGTGAAAGAATGAGAGATAATGACAAAATCAGCAATGCCATTTATTTTGCAGGGAGAGAGAACTATACTTTTGAGTTTGTGTTGTTTGTGTTGTTTTTTTCCAGATCCCGCTTGCATAAAGGGTTCGACAAAATTGATTGGTAACTTTATGTAGTGGGATTTTAGCTCATTCTTTGATTGGTTGGAGTTGACACAGCTGTTATAATTATGTTGGTCTCATAAATAAATAAAATTGAAGAATATACTGGGTGAATGAAAAGTGTGACGAATGGTATTTGTACTTGTTTAATATGAATTAATTTTAAACAGATACAATGAAGTTACATATTTGTTTTAATAGTTGGAATATCAAAATTGAGGGACATCCTACCTTATTTCACTTGACTTTATTAAAGTATTTATTATGTAAATACCGTAAAGTTGTGGTCTGTATATTTTAGCCCAAATCTATTTGCGGGATTAAAAATCACTTCAATGTCTTACTACGAAATGTACATTTCAGCATGATTTATAATTTTATTTTCGTTTCAAAAATTGATGATTTGTGTTGATATTTAATGTTGGCTAGTTTGTAAATGATGATTGAATCATCAAAATGCACTTTTAAACTTTAATCTTCATCTGGCTGTCGCTATTTTCAATTTGACAAAAATAATTAATTTAAAACATACTGCATAATTCTCATTCCATAAATTATTCATGAGACTAAAATGCATCTTGAAATAACTTCTACTTGTTTCCTGATTCATTTACAAATATTTGTCTATATAATGTCTAGAAAATATTGAGATTTCTCCATTAAATAATACACCCAAGAATTTCCATTTTCTCTTTTAGTACAGATACTTTTTATGCTCTGTTTTTACTATCCATTAAGTATAGTTAAGAGAACGAGAGCTTTTATTCCCTTTTACAGGGAATTTAAAGTAAACTCAACCCCTGGGATTTGTTCCGGCTGAAATCTATTAAGTATGAGCGAAGTAATTCGATTTTTCAAAGCACGCACTTTTTGCTTCATAAATTTCATTTGGTTTAGTTAAATTCTGCCATCACTTTAACGTAATTCTCTCCGGCCCTTTTACTTTCAGATATAGTTGCTAAATCACAAAGTTAAGTTTTTTAGTTTATAACTGAATTCCCGGTTCTTCAGAATGAAAAAAGATAAAATATAACTAACCATTAAAAAATTTTAACACTGAGAATGAATTTATCATATAACACTGAATTCGAATGTATCATGTAGACGGCAAAATCAAAATATTTACAGGAAAAACAAAAATCTCAATTATAATTTCCATAAACAAACAAGAATAACAAACAAGTTATTTCGTTGTCACACACTACCATACCAAAACCAATTAGGTAAATAATGAGGTTGGGAATGTAATGACAAAGTGAAACAATACATTTTTGTAGATTAATATTTTTTTCATTCAAAATAGAAAATCTTTAGTAAGCTCCTACTGTATTAAAAAAAAATATTAAATATAATTCTTATACAGTTTTTATTTTATTTTTATTAATTTCATAAAAAGAAGTTAATCCGCTTATTACATTTTTAACATATCAACAATTAACAATATGTGATCGCTGAAGCAAAAAAATGTACTATTTTTATTAAAAAATATTTTGATTCTGAATATTCCATCCCAAAATATGAATTCCTGCAATAGTTGTCTTTAATATTAATAAAACCTACCCAGTTCAATAATTTGAATACAAAATTGAATTTTGATTTTTTTAAATTATTGAGAATTTATTCTCAATGCTGTTACACATTGTTGTTTATAATTATGTTAGAATGGTACATTTTTGTCAAGTGTAATTAATACTAGGAGCCAAAGGGTTACTTATTTTTTTGTTGGAGAAATTGACATGGATAGATTTGCCACTTTGTGCATCTAGTAACTTATTAGAAAGAAGTCGCAACTTTTCGGATCTTTGATAGATCATTTGTGTACCTTAAATAGATAATTGCAGTTACCTATTTATTTCAGTCATTTTGTTTAATTTGTGGATTAGAATCCCGTTCTACCAATGTACTATAAAAAACCAATATTTCATAACACAACAAAATTTATATTTATTGAAATCAAGTTATTAAATTTTCTGAATTATTACACTTCAAATGCATTAATTAGAATAAATATTAAGAGTTGTGAAACTAAGCTCAATAATTTGTAGAAATTGGTTATGACTTCCAATTAGTTAGCTTCATGAAAATTGATATGAGGTAATTTAAATATATATATATACATTCAATAATATTATTTTCATCGTCTTTTGTTGGTTTTTACACCCATTTATTTTAATAAAAATTCAGCTGATTTTGGTTTTTAGTTACGTTTCAACTATTACATAATCCAGATTGCGAGTCAGTTTTTAAAATAAAAAGAAGTACTGATAAGTCTAGTTAATCAACCTCTCTTTATAAAGTTTGTCTCTAGTTTTCTAGTTTTTGACTCCATTTTTTTCTTTGGTCGGCTATTTCTCCTTCATATGTGTGCCCTACTGCCATAACCATACACTCGATTTGGTAATCATTTTTAAAACTACATTGATAGTAAGCAGATTTTCTCTACCTTTATCTTTTGTTTAATGAGCAATATGTTAACCGCTTGTTTCCATTTCTTCTTTTGTCTTATTCATACACTCCTTACTAGACTTTGTAATCATTTCTAGTAGCATATTTATGGTTAGCAGATTTAATCTATCCTTACCTTTTACTTATTGAGCAATATATTAATCACTTGTTTCTATTTCGTCTATTATCGATTCTTTCTTAATCATTTTAAAGCCATAGTGTCATACTCTACACTCATCACTAGACTTTGTAACCATTTCTAGTAGCATACTTATAGTTAGCAGGTTTCCTCTAGCTTTACCTTTTGCTTAATGAGCAATATGTTAACCGCTTGTTTCTATTTCTTCTATTGTTGATTCTTTCTTAATCATTTTAAAGCCACACTGTCATACTCATACACTCATTACTAGACTATGTAGTAATTTCTAGTAGCATATTTATAGTTAGCAGATTTAACCTTTCTTTACCTTTTACTTAATGAGCAATATATTAACTACTTTCTATTTCTTCTTTTGCCGATTCTTTCTCAATCATTTTAAAACCATAGTTTCATACTCTACACTCATCACTCATCACTAGACTTTGTAACCATTTCTAGTAGCATACCTATAGTAAGCAAATTTCCTCTAGCTTTACCTTTTGCTTAATAAGCAATATATTAATCACTTATTTCTATTTCTTCTGTTATCCATTCTTTCTCAATAATTTTAAAGCCATATTGTCATACTCTACACTCGTCACTAGACTTTGTAACCATTTCTAGTAGCATACTTATAGTTAGCAAATTTCCTCTAGCTTTACCTTTTGCTTAATGAGCAATATATTAATCACTTATTTCTATTTCTTCTGTTATCGATTCTTTCTCAATCATTTTAAAGCCATAGTGTCATACTCTACATTCATCACTAGACTTTGTAACCATTTCTAGTAGCATACCTATAGTTAGCAAATTTCCTCTAGCTTTACCTTTTGCTTAATAAGCAATATATTAATCACTTATTTCTATTTCTTCTGTTATCCATTCTTTCTCAATCATTTTAAAGCCATATTGTCATACTCTACACTCGTCACTAGACTTTGTAACCATTTCTAGTAGCATACTTATAGTTAGCAAATTTCCTCTAGCTTTACCTTTTGCTTAATGAGCAATATATTAATCACTTATTTCTATTTCTTCTGTTATCGCTTCTTTCTCAATCATTTTAAAGCCATAGTGTCATACTCTACATTCATCACTAGACTTTGTAACCATTTCTAGTAGCATATTTATAGTTAGCAGATTTAACCTTTCTTTACCTTTTACTTAATGAGCAATATATTAACTACTTTCTATTTCTTCTTTTGCCGATTCTTTCTCAATCATTTTAAAACCATAGTTTCATACTCTACACTCATCACTCATCACTAGACTTTGTAACCATTTCTAGTAGCATACCTATAGTTAGCAAATTTCCTCTAGCTTTACCTTTTGCTTAATAAGCAATATATTAATCACTTATTTCTATTTCTTCTGTTATCCATTCTTTCTCAATAATTTTAAAGCCATATTGTCATACTCTACACTCGTCACTAGACTTTGTAACCATTTCTAGTAGCATACTTATAGTTAGCAAATTTCCTCTAGCTTTACCTTTTGCTTAATGAGCAATATATTAATCACTTATTTCTATTTCTTCTGTTATCGATTCTTTCTCAATCATTTTAAAGCCATAGTGTCATACTCTACATTCATCACTAGACTTTGTAACCATTTCTAGTAGCATACCTATAGTTAGCAAATTTCCTCTAGCTTTACCTTTTGCTTAATAAGCAATATATTAATCACTTATTTCTATTTCTTCTGTTATCCATTCTTTCTCAATCATTTTAAAGCCATATTGTCATACTCTACACTCGTCACTAGACTTTGTAACCATTTCTAGTAGCATACTTATAGTTAGCAAATTTCCTCTAGCTTTACCTTTTGCTTAATGAGCAATATATTAATCACTTATTTCTATTTCTTCTGTTATCGATTCTTTCTCAATCATTTTAAAGCCATAGTGTCATACTCTACATTCATCACTAGACTTTGTAACCATTTCTAGTAGCATATTTATAGTTAGCAGATTTAACCTTTCTTTACCTTTTACTTAATGAGCAATATATTAACTACTTTCTATTTCTTCTTTTGCCGATTCTTTCTCAATCATTTTAAAACCATAGTTTCATACTCTACACTCATCACTCATCACTAGACTTTGTAACCATTTCTAGTAGCATACTTATAGTTAGCAAATTTCCTCTAGCTTTACCTTTTGCTTAATGAGCAATATATTAATCACTTATTTCTATTTCTTCTGTTATCGATTCTTTCTCAATCATTTTAAAGCCATAGTGTCATACTCTACATTCATCACTAGACTTTGTAACCATTTCTAGTAGCATACCTATAGTTAGCAAATTTCCTCTAGCTTTACCTTTTGCTTAATAAGCAATATATTAATCACTTATTTCTATTTCTTCTGTTATCCATTCTTTCTCAATCATGTTAAAGCCATATTGTCATACTCTACACTCGTCACTAGACTTTGTAACCATTTCTAGTAGCATACTTATAGTTAGCAAATTTCCTCTAGCTTTACCTTTTGCTTAATGAGCAATATATTAATCACTTATTTCTATTTCTTCTGTTATCGATTCTTTCTCAATCATTTTAAAGCCATAGTGTCATACTCTACATTCATCACTAGACTTCGTAACCATTTCTAGTAGCATATTTATAGTTAGCAGATTTAACCTTTCTTTACCTTTTACTTAATGAGCAATATATTAACTACTTTCTATTTCTTCTTTTGCCGATTCTTTCTCAATCATTTTAAAACCATAGTTTCATACTCTACACTCATCACTCATCACTAGACTTTGTAACCATTTCTAGTAGCATACCTATAGTTAGCAAATTTCCGCTAGCTTTACCTTTTGCTTAATAAGCAATATATTAATCACTTATTTCTATTTCTTCTGTTATCCATTCTTTCTCAATCATTTTAAAGCCATATTGTCATACTCTACACTCGTCACTAGACTTTGTAACCATTTCTAGTAGCATACTTATAGTTAGCAAATTTCCTCTAGCTTTACCTTTTGCTTAATGAGCAATATATTAATCACTTATTTCTATTTCTTCTGTTATCGATTCTTTCTCAATCATTTTAAAGCCATAGTGTCATACTCTACATTCATCACTAGACTTTGTAACCATTTCTAGTAGCATACCTATAGTTAGCAAATTTCCTCTAGCTTTACCTTTTGCTTAATAAGCAATATATTAATCACTTATTTCTATTTCTTCTGTTATCCATTCTTTCTCAATCATGTTAAAGCCATATTGTCATACTCTACACTCGTCACTAGACTTTGTAACCATTTCTAGTAGCATACTTATAGTTAGCAAATTTCCTCTAGCTTTACCTTTTGCTTAATGAGCAATATATTAATCACTTATTTCTATTTCTTCTGTTATCGGTTCTTTCTCAATCATTTTAAAGCCATAGTGTCATACTCTACATTCATCACTAGTCTTTGTAACCATTTCTAGTAGCATACCTATAGTTAGCAAATTTCCTCTAGCTTTACCTTTTGCTTAATAAGCAATATATTAATCACTTATTTCTATTTCTTTTGTTATCCATTCTTTCTCAATCATTTTAAAGCCATATTGTCATACTCTACATTCATCACTAGACTTTGTAACCATTTCTAGTAGCATATTTATAGTTAGCAGATTTAACCTTTCTTTATCTTTTACTTAATGAGCAATATATTAACTACTTTCTATTTCTTCTTTTGCCGATTCTTTCTCAATCATTTTAAAACCATAGTTTCATACTCTACACTCATCACTCATCACTAGACTTTGTAACCATTTCTAGTAGCATACCTATAGTTAGCAAATTTCCGCTAGCTTTACCTTTTGCTTAATAAGCAATATATTAATCACTTATTTCTATTTCTTCTTTTGCCGATTCTTTCTCAATCATTTGAAAACCATAGTTTCATACTCTACACTCATCACTCATCACTAGACTTTGTAACCATTTCTAGTAGCATATTTATAGTTAGCAGATTTAACCTTTCTTTATCTTTTACTTAATGAGCAATATATTAACTACTTTCTATTTCTTCTTTTGCCGATTCTTTCTCAATCATTTTAAAACCATAGTTTCATACTCTACACTCATCACTCATCACTAGACTTTGTAACCATTTCTAGTAGCATATTTATAGTTAGCAGATTTAACCTTTCTTTATCTTTTACTTAATGAGCAATATATTAACTACTTTCTATTTCTTCTTTTGCCGATTCTTTCTCAATCATTTTAAAACCATAGTTTCATACTCTACACTCATCACTCATCACTAGACTTTGTAACCATTTCTAGTAGCATATTTATAGTTAGCAGATTTAACCTTTCTTTATCTTTTACTTAATGAGCAATATATTAACTACTTTCTATTTCTTCTTTTGCCGATTCTTTCTCAATCATTTTAAAACCATAGTTTCATACTCTACACTCATCACTCATCACTAGACTTTGTAACCATTTCTAGTAGCATACCTATAGTTAGCAAATTTCCTCTAGCTTTACCTTTTGCTTAATAAGCAATATATTAATCACTTATTTCTAATTCTTCTGTTATCGATTCTTTCTCAATCATTTTAAAGCCATAGTGTCATACTCTACATTCATCACTAGACTTTGTAACCATTTCTAGTAACATACTTATAGTTAGCAGGTTTCCTCTAGCTTTACCTTTTGCTTAATGAGCAATATGTTAACCGCTTGTTTCTATTTCTTCTTTTGTTGATTCTTTCTTAATCATTTTAAAGCCATACTGTCATACTCATACACTAATCAATCAGAAATTGAATAATTTTTAGTAATATATTCACAGTTAGTAGATTTCCTCTACATGTACCATTCTGTTTTATGAGAAATAAATTAACCGTTACTTCTATGTAATTCTATATCGTCTTTTCTTGACCATCTTAAACGCTTCCAATTCAGTCGTTAAACAAAGAATCTAACGCAAACGTGCTGAAAATAAAAACAACTTGTTTACAGTTCGACAGTTTGTATCTATTTTAAAACCTTTTGACCTACATATGCCAATTTCTTCCGCAATCAGAACGAAATATCGTAGCTATGGACTGCCTGAGACAGAAACTGAATCAAATCAATGACGAGGTAAAACCAAATATAAATTTATCATACTATTTACCGGCGTGAAAAGAATTGGATGTTTGTTTGGTCACGGAACAATTTGTTTTCATTATTTCAAGCACGTGTTTTGATAAGTCAGTAGATAAGTTCTTGCAGAAAAATAATTATCTTAAAACAAACTGTAACGTTCTAATATTTATATTTTGATGAATAAATATTTATGCTATGAAATTTCAAAAGTGTGGCTTTTTGAAAGTTTTATTTATTCCATCTCTATAAAGCTCTGCAATAATAGCCAAAAAGCAAAAAGAGCTACTTTTATCCCCTAACTACTATATACAGGGTGATCAATTTATACTCCGAATTTTGATATCTCCGTTATCTTGAGAAATAGGAAAGAATATTTTAAATAAAAGTTATAGATAGAGTCAAGCTTCACTTTTTTAAATTATTTAATTATAAACAGGGTGTCTCATAAGGTCGCAGCATATCATAGTTATGTTTTTATTTTAAAGTATATTTTTACATTTAAAGAATCTACAGCCACCTGAAAAACACATTTTTTTGAATTCAGATATATGTAGCAGCCAAACCGTTGTAAATCAATAAAAATATACGGTGAATTCCATTTAAAAAACCATAATAAATTTGATATGCTGTGACTTTATATTATAAAAATGTGAAGCTTGACTCTATTTCTAACTTTTGTTTAAAAGATTCTTTGCTACTTCTCAAGATAACGGAGATATCAAACTTCGGAGTATAAGTTGATAACTCTGTATTTATTTGATTAATTGGAATAAAAATTTAATTTTTTTTCATACAATTTTTTTCACTTAATTCATAAATGCTCAACTTCAATAAATATGCGTGATGTTTTATGTTAAATATAAGGTATGTTTTACTAACGCTGAAACAGAGAAAATCCGTTTTTAACTTTATTAAAGCGATGTAAATGGTCCGAAATCCGGGTATTCCTATTTTTTGTATCTTTTTGTGAAATAAATCCTCTCCAAAATCGCAACTTTATTAAATTCTTGCCCATTACCAAAAAAGCAGTTGAGGTTAAAAAGGCGGAAATAATGCGGCATGTTATTTTTTATGAAAAGAAAACATAAACTGATTTTTCCTTTTGATTAAAAACCTCAAAAAGAGGGTTGCTTATTAATTTGAGTGAGCTATATTTCGGAATTGTAAATTTGTAAAACAACGGAAACGGATATTTGATAAATTAATACCAAGAATTTTTAGAACAATGAAATATGAAATTGGTAAAAATCGTATGCGATGTTTAATGAATTTGTTGTTTTCAAAAAGTTGAAATTACCGAGTTTAATGAGAAATTTAGGGGTTTTTAATTTCTTAATGAATTGATTTAAAACGATTTTTTTTGCAGCAATCACAATTGTTTTTTTCTGCAAACAAAACATTTTAATACTAGTTTAATTTACTGGAAACTTTTCTTGAAATACATTGTAAATGCTTTCAGTATAATTGATGAACCAAGAGGAAAAACAGATAAAACGTTTTGGAATTTAAAATAATCCACTGCCGGATACATTATAACTATAGATTTCAGGTGTATTCTTTAAAAAGATTTATTTTTCATGATAATATAATAATATTATTCAAGATTTATAATATTATCTAAACAATAACTACCCCGTATATATTTCATAGTTTATGACCTTTTCCATAATATACCTCCTGTTTCGCAAAATGATCTTCATGGCAATTTTATTACGACAATAATCTATTTTTGATGCTTTTATCGCAAAAGAAATATTCATTCATATTTTTCGTTGTAAACTGTTGTTAAATGATCCATATAATCCATGACTTAGTTCTGCTCCAGTTCCGATAATTTCCCATAATTTTCTATTTTAGTTAAAATGAGGACGCTTTGACCTTAAATTTTAAACGGGGGCGAAATCCAGGGTAGGCACCAGAACACCCAAAAATATTTTGACAAATCACCTTAAAATTACAGGCTAGTATGGTATTTTTTTTCTAAATTCATATACAAGATTATAGAATCAAATACAAAATATTATTTTATGGTAAATTATGATAAATTAAGAGATAATGACAAATCCAGACAATATCGCAAATCACTACAGGTTTTTATAGACTCTAAAAGCATTTATCATTATTATTTTGAGGCAGCCGAGTACTTAGATTGAGAAGATGTGAAGGATAAGAAAAAACCAATTACCACCACTTGATCAATTGCAAATTCTAATGTCGAAAATGTCGAAGATATCGAAATGAAGAATCTAAACAAGTTACAATTAAGCCTAGTGGAAATAAGAAGAAAAGAAGACTATTGTTTTTAGGACTTTCAATTATTCGTATATTCATTATTATGTCCATATGTTTTTTTTATGTTTAATCAAAACCGTTCTTACTATTTTAATTCTTCCAAGAAAGGAACCGGTTCTGATATTAAAGACTATGGAAAAAATATCCAACATTTTCAATTTATTTATTGACATGCGAGATAAAACACGACTTTGATCTTTCTCCCAATTCTACAAACTGAGAAATGGCCAAGATTTATAATTTTGTTGTTGTAGCAACTTCCAAATTTATTCGAGGAGTTAAAAATTTTACAAACTAAGTGTTATATAAACTACTCTACGGCAACCAAACGATGTCATTTAATGATTAATAATCCATTTAATTTCAAGTGATGTTTACAGGAAAGTAATTGAAAAAAAAACATTAAAATAGTTATTAATTCAGGAAATTTTTTTTTGCTTTTACTAATCTTATTTTAAATACTATTAACGATACAAATATTAAAATAAAGATAATATACTTCAAATATTTGTTTTTCCCTTTTCCGTGTCCCTTTCTATCTATCTCGAGTTCATTATTTAACACTGATCTTGCATCGTATTTTTGCTTTTACACTTCCCTGTATGGTTTTAACTCCCCTCGGCAATTTTCCATTATTTCTATCATTAAGTTTTCTATATGTTTCCATTTTAATGTTATTCTTGTCACCAGTTCTTCTTCGGTATATCGTATTTATATACCAGCCCTTCCATGTTTCTTAATGGCAATAAAGACTGTTTAGTTCTACGTGTGCCTATTTGAAGACCCATAAATAATCTTGCAATATTGAATAATTTTTAAATGTTCAAATAACAATTTTTTTTCTACGACGATTATTTTTGGCTGCCATATGAAATACCGGATTTATTTGTATAAATCAAGGATGGGCCAATCTTTTGAATAACGTTCCAAAAACACATCAATTCTAGATGAGCGGTTATCAATCTGGTTCTATTCCGATTCGGGTCACATTAATCTCTAATATTCGTTATTTTAATATTTGGAACGATCGCAATAGGAGCCGAACACCGAACAGTGTATAAACACAATGAAAGAAAAATGACGGTATTATGTATCTTTAGTTCGGAAACATATTTTATGGAAACGTTTGCACCTCGTTTAACTTCGATGTGTATGTCTTAAGTATCTATCACGCTAGTTTCATAACAGTAAACAAAATTAATTGTATTGTTTTTTAGGCTAAACTGGTTAATGACAAAAAGTTTATCCGACGATAGCAAAGTAGAAATAAAAGTAAAAATGTCATGGTTTTCAAGAAAACGACCGTTGTCTCATTCCCAAGTTATTGTCGAAAGGTTTATGTAAGTCTTAATTATCCGAGACATGAAAGAAACATTTTCCTCTTACAACACAAAAGAAAATATTTTCTCAAATTGGTGGATAATTTAGAGGTTATTGGCTGCCTACCAAATTAAGGCCAAGAAAAAATCTGACGGTGCCTATTTTTAGAGCGATTTATCTAAAAAAGTCATTTTAGTCCTAAGTAACATAACGCTAGAACTAGTTATGGGCTCTAATTGCCGTCTAGATTACCGGTCCGATTACCGACCAGAGCAGGTCGAGATTACTTCCGACAGTTTGGCTATTTTAAGGAAACGCAACGCGCAATTATGGTCAGCGCCACGCCTTTTACGATAGCAAACGACATAATAATAAATATCAACACGGAAAGTGGGGCATTTTCTTATTATATTACATTTTTCGCCGCCGAAGAAACTTTATTAAGGCTTTCGTAATTTTAGATGAATAGGCGCTAAAAAAATTATTTATAAAGGATGTCAGTTTTTTCTTATTAATATCCTTTTATTGCCTTCTGAAAGGTTCAATAAAATTCTAGAGGTTTTCCAGAATATTATTGACGATTTTGAGATTTAGGGAAACTGTCATAACTGTCAACGGTAGGGTTAGGTTTCAGGGTCTTTTCCTATGGCCTTGGCCTATTCGACTAAGCCGTTACACTATTTTTGTATTATTAAAGTTTATAATTTATTATTAGAAGGGGATTGAAACAAATGGATACACTATTTACTAGTAATTTTAATGCTTAATTTTGTTTTGGAATCCTCAATCTTTCAGTAGCGTCTTTTGTTTTTCATTAATAATCAAAGTAAGACAGTGAGAAATCGAGAAATAATCAAAGATATAAAGAAGAGTTAGACAAAGAATGAGAGAAATAGAAAGAGAATGAGGGAAAGGATAGAGAGATTGAACTAGTGAGTGAGAATGAGAGTGAGAATAAGGAAGAATATGGGAGGTACACATAGAGTGAAAGATAGATCGTATGTTAGTACGAGTGAGAAATAGAAAGAAAGAGAGAGAGGAAGTGTGTGAGAGAAAGTATGAGATAGAGGAAATGTATGATCGCAAGAGATCTATAGTCACATTGGCAAGAGTAAAATAAAAATGAGAATAATTCAGATAAAATTTGAAGCTAAACGAAACCAATTTTAATCAGATCTTTTGATTTATAGAAACTTACTCATTGATTTACATTAAATATAAACTTTTTAACTTTAGAAAATTATTATAATTTTAAATTCAATTCAGCTGTATCTTCGATGTCGTTTTTCTAATTAAACTCGTCCATTAGAATTTCTACTGAAAAAAGAAACGGTTTCAGTCTATTGGAAAAACCTCTCTCATGGAAATGTATATCTACAAAAAACTTTATATTAAACATAAAAAACATCAATTTTGTAAAAGAGTTTGCAGTCTACAGATATTCATATAAGACGTCTGACTCAAAAAAGGAGCCGTGCATGAATTATTCAAATATTCCAATGACTTTTATATGTTTTGAATTTAAAACTCATGCATTCGAAAATATGTAGGTGTTTAATTAAATACGAACTCATCTACATAGTTTGTTACATTATGTCTCGTCAGGATATTAATTCTATTTTATCTCCATTTTAAAAATCACGTCTATCAATATATTATAAATTGGATAACAAAGATTCTTAATTCTTTACCTTAGAAGTATAAGGACCAATGCCACTTTTTTCGACTTTAAGTCATTGGTAAAAAGTTAATTGGTTTTGTGATTTTATTGGTTTAAAGTTTTATTGATTATTTTCAAAAAAGGAACAGCACCTATGGAAGCAACAGAAATAGAGGATGATTGAGAAGGCTAAGAATTTTTGCCAGATAAAAAAAGATATTTTTAAGAAAGACAAAATCGTAGAGTTAATGAATGCTTTCGAGAAGAATATACATATTTCTATTGATATAAAAAATTAAAGATAGGTAATACTGATAGGATTATCGAAAGATATTGTTCAATCCAGAATCCGTACGTTCTTCTGGAACTAAGCAAGAAGAGTCAACCAAATATTTTTTGCATATCAAATATCTTAGAAGATTAATAAGATGATTCATGCTAAAATTAGTATAGGTAGAATTTAGAGAAGCGTAGAAAAAAAATTTAGAGAAGAGAACAAACATTATTATATTATATTATAAATGTAATAGATAAAAATATACTTAAAATTACACGATTTTCCAAAACTTTTTAAATATTGTTATGAACAATTATGTCACCTTTTTGTATCTACATCTATAATTATAATCTTAAATAGTTTTGGAATATCATGGAATTTCAATTATATTTTATCTTTTTATTTATATTGCTTAAAATTGATATTATGTAAGGTTAACAAAGAATATTTTGAACAAAATACAGTTAGGCAAAAAAATTGATAAAAAGATGTTAAAATGAAAACATGATCAGGACAATAATATAGCTATTGTTATTTAATAATTTTATATGATTAACATTAAAAAAAATCTACTATTTGATAATCATATTAATCTAACGGAATAGAAAGTGTTTGATATTAAGATTAAATTTTGTTATTTTATAAGTTGTTATCTTCCATAAATTAACATTTAAGTATTGAATTAAATTAATTGTTTCAACTCTTACTTTATGTAAATTATTCATAATAAATATGGAAAGATAAATAATACTTCTCCTGAATTTCCACAGTCTTCCAAAGCGTTTTAATATATATTCAGGTCTACCTACGTTTCGGTATCTGATAATATACCATTTTCCAAGACAGATAGAAATGTGACAGATCTATTTTTAAAAACGTAAATAAATTTCATGTCATAAACCTGACAACCAATCGGTATTAAGCAATATTCTTCTTTTTTTAAAAATATATTTGATTAGTATTATTTACTTCAAAACATGATCTAAGATAATTAAACTTCCCAGGTTTAGATGTTCATTAAATAGTGTATATTGAGGATATTTTAGGTGTTTTTTTATTTCATATTCCTCCAAAAAATCAAGTTCATCTTTCTTGTCACTTATATGAAGTACTTCTACTGTTGTTTCCATTGTGTTATTAAGTGTAATTTTGATTGGTACATAAATTAAATATGTTTATAATTTTATTGACTGAAATTTGGTTAATGTGTTTTCTTTCTAAGAATATATGTAGTTAATAATGGTGTACATTCACATTTTGAAAACATATTATCAAGGTCAAATAAAACTAATTTTGTATTTTTATTTAATTTATTTATATTTAGTTTATGTATCAAATCCAAAGAGTTTTTTACTGAGTATTTTGATACGTAACTGTAAAAAAATATTTTTATGAATAATTTAGTATTGGTTTTTTAACTCAGTTTCTAAGTTTCTTTCATTAAGCACTGCTACAACACACATTTTTTATTTAATTATATCTTAGTATTCATATTTTTCGTCATTTTCTCCTAATTTCCTAAAAGGACCATTTTCCAGAAAATTAATTAAATTTGAGTAATCAGGGGAAAAAGAGTTTGCTATGTCATTTGCTATTGAAATACTTTAATAAAAGTAGTTTCTAATTATTTGATAATTCTGAAAAACTAATAAAATTGACATTGGCCTTTACACATATAAGTTACAAAATTTCTATAACCATTTAACTATTTTATTCGCAGTATTTCTATCTTCTATCTACATATTTAACTTGTGGCCTTTTTAACTCGTGGCCTTTCATGATGTCTCACAAACATCCAAAATTCTTGCTTCACTAAGTGCATTATGATCCCGGCATGGTATCCAAATAATCAATTTGATAACAAGTGCAATTTTCACTCTTGATTCAGCCGGAGAAGCGAAATAAATGTGGCGAGCCGCCAGAACAATGGAATGGAATCGAGTGAAGTAAATCCCCATCCATCCTTGACCTGCAGCTCTCTCCCTCTGGTCACTGGGATTCTTGGCTGGCCTTGATCTCTTGCCGTTGCGTTGCCGCCGCCTTATGCAGTTTTGCTATTTTCCCTTTGCCACATTTTGTTATTTAGGTCACATTTATTTACATACCAAAAAATCCGACGCCTCAGATACAATTCAAATGTATATTCGTTCGATTTAGTAACACTTTAACAGTCAGCAACTTGAATTATAATTGTTGTAATATATATAAAAGCAGTGAGGGGCGGAGTGAAAGGGGAAGGTTTTTTCGGTTATTTCAAGTATTTAATATTAGAAAAATTAAATTATCTGTTTCTATTCTTAGTGTGTGGAATCTATCCATAATAAATATGAAAGACAAAGTATGGTTATCTCGAATTTGCACATAATAATAATAACTTTTGTGACTTAAGTTTCTTATAATAATAGTTGAATTTTCTTTATTTATACAGTATGATTTCTTGTGATAATTTTGTTTAAATAATAATACTCTTCTTTTTCTGAAACAATTTAGTTAATATATTACAGAAAACAAAATATACAGAGGAAAACCGACAGATTTGTCATTTGAATGATACCTGGTACGAAAACCATAACACAGTGAAAAAAGGATGAACAGATGAATCAACTAAATGTACGCCCCAAATGCCTACGAATAAAGGGCTGATTATTGTTCCCTGTGGTGAAGTTGATGAATGGTTACCAAATGGATTAAAATTATGTGGTAAGAAAATAAGTGACTTCAATGTAGATGGTCACTAGAATATGGGTTCTAATAGTTTTTAAGAATGATTCGAAAAGTAACTAATCCCTACCTTATCTGAAAACAGTGTCATATTCATCGATAACGCTTCTTATCACTCCAGTCGAGGAAAATCTACAAAAGCAAGCAACAAAGAAAAAATACAGCATATGCAACATATGCAAAGGATCAATTGTTTGAAGCACTTAAAACAAAAAGTTGTAAAAGAGTTACGGTATAGAGGCACTTGCAGAAAAATATGGTTACAGGATTTTAGGATTACCTCCCTATTTCCGTATCTTCGACCCAATTGAACTTGTATGGTGTCAGTTAAAGAAGCGAGTTCGTCGAAAAAATTGCTTTCCAATATTTGTCAAGAAAATGGTCGAACTGATCAAAGATGAAGCCTCCAAAACCACCAAAGAAGATTGGAAGAAATGTATGGATAAGGCGATAAAAATCGAAGACGGATATAAAAAAAGTGGGCAATTTCACAACATATTAGATTTAGAAAAGAGTTGTAGTGAATAAGAAGACTGGGAAGAAGGGCTAATAGAAGAAGTATTAGGAGATGGAAGAAAACAATGAAGCAAAAATATTTATGCATCTGTATGCAGCTAATTGAATATTAGTTTTCCTTAATTTTTATTACAATTCCTTTCTTATTCTACTTATTTTTTAATAAAACATTGCAACTCTTATCTTAATCCTTTAAAAACTCCTTCTGAAAAATAGATAATAAAAATTGATCACACTTTTTCTTCAATAATATGAATCTGGTCGTGTCGTGCAAATCTCCACTCACCACATTTTCTATGCTCTGAGGCATTTCAATTAATATATTTATGTAATTTAATGTGTTTATTATTTATTTAATATACATTCCACATACAATTTTATTATTAACCTCAAAATATTATTAGATCACTTATAATTATTGATCGACAGAAGTCTAAGTTTATATTTTCATCATTAGTTTCATTTATGTATAGAATTAGTCGGTCGACTCAGTAACAAAGCCATATATTGATTAGTCAATGTTTTACTTCATATAATTAACTAATACATGTATCAATTACTTCATAGAAGTAGAGCACAAACCCTGAAATTCTAGCAATTAAAATACAATTAAGTATTAATGCACTATAGTCTTGAGGTGCGACACCAAAAGTTATGGATGCGTATTTAAAATATATTTAATTAATCCCTTCATAAAATATAAAATTTTAAACTCATTTTTGACGATTTGAAACTTCACATTTTTCATAACTGTTTATTTTACTGCATAACTAGTAACATAATTAATTTTTAAGCAACTAAATATAGAATCTTTTATTTGGGAAAAATCTTTAATAGTAAGAAATAAAAAAATACTTTATTAATCTCTTATTTATAGTTATGGTGTGTTTGTATATACATTAATACCAGAATAAAAATAAACACTGTTAATAAGACTAAGTCATGAATCTGACGTAATATTTATTTCCTTCTTCGAAATACCAACGTTTATGTTGTGTACTGAGCTTGGTAGATTCAATTTAATATAAGTTTGAAAGTTTTCTCTTATATTAATGTCTTCAACATTGAGTAAATAGTCCATACTGTAGATGTTTTATAGTTTTTCACCGTTTTGTTAGTACGCCAACAAAACATTTTCACAAACATTTTTTACTCCTTTCTCTTGACACCATTTTTTAAATTACTTATACATACCCGCTTCTTGATTTACTGGGTAATATTGCATTTATTACTAAATTATCTATCAACAGGCATAATCTTTATCAGAATCATCCATTTTCGGCTTAATTTATAATAAAAAATTCACCACTGATGAACATTGTTTCTGTTTCTACTGTATATATAGTAGCTATTTATAGAAACGCCAAAGAAAAGAGATGAAGTTCAATTTATTTGTACGGCTATGAGCGTTATTGCATTATTAACCCCACAACTCTCTATTTTAAAGTGATAGATAATATTTTGTACTTAACATGTTAGGAAAACTATTATTTTATTTGATGCGTGTAATGTTTGCTAAAATAGGCGAACGAAGTGAGTATTTAATGTAATTTTAAAATTACAATAATATATACCACATTTAATTGTCCTTTTAGAATTTAATGATTTATGCACACATATAAATATTTTATTTAATGGAAAGCTCCTATACCATTTTCAAATATTTTGTTCATGATAATATGGATAACGCAAGATTCTATATTTCTATAATATATATAAAAAATTCTTTTAATTTTTGAACAATTCCTCCTCTATAAATTTACCATAAATCAAAATTTAATGTAATATTATTTTTAGCGAAAATTTGCCATACATTAAAACAAAAATATGATTTATTAAATAATTTATATATTTCACAAAGGAAATGGGTTTACACATTCTATTAAATCTGAAAATAAACAGCTTAACTTTCCCCAAACTGGGTTATTGATCAATATGTTTGAAATTTTGTATATTTCACGCTTCCTTAAATCCTCATCATTTTGTTATTTACATCTCTATACATCAATGGGGCTATAAAAGCAGGGAATGCAATAAATCACGAGGTACGGAAGTTTGTTTGACGACATATTTTGAGCTTCTTTCACAAATCTATATACAGTGTGTACATAAAGTATGAAATAAATTCATTTTAAGCTTAACAAACATTTTTTAGGAAAAATCCTGAGACAAATAGGTTTTTATTTTAATATAATGTATTTTTACATAAGAATGAAATATACAGGGTAAATCATTTGTGAATAACGATATCATATCTTGATTAAGTTTTCTCCAATGAGTGGATCGGTAGACGAGGACCCTTTGAGTGGCCACCAAGGTCACCGGATCTCACGCCAATAAATTTCTTTTTGTGGGGTCATCTAAAAAAGGTTGTGTATAAAAGTAAAACCGACGACATAAATGATTTAAAACATTTCGCAGGAAACCATTAATGCATTTTAGCAGGAATTTATTAATCACTTAAAACACAGTCAAGCACCGTAATTTATTGTTACTCTTCTATTATTTTGTTATTTTAATTTAATTAAAGGTTTTCAAAAATGCAGATTTTAAAATTATTGTATCTTCAAAACTATTAATTACCGAACTCAAGTATACAACACAAATATATACAGGGAGTGCCATTTAAAAAATTTGTCGGTGACATCATTACTCACAAATGGTTTACCGTATATATTTCATTGTTATGCAAACATTCATTAAATTAAAATCAAATACCGACCTGTCTCAGGATTTTTCCTCAAAATTGTTTGTATAGCTTAAAATGAATGTTGTCCATACTTTATATACGCACTGTATGTGAAAACATTGGTTGAGGTTTAGATTTTTTAATACAAAAAATAGAAATTATCACCAAAAGTACAGCAGTTATTATACACACTATTAAAAGTATAAAATATATCCCCCAAAACTTATAACTCTTCAGATAGGCAACATGCTGACAAATTAAATTATAGTCTCTTGAAATAGTGAGCTGTATAATATATTTTTTTATAAAACTGAAAATGCCTTATCAAATCTATAAAATACTTTTTCTAAAACACTAAACCAAGGGATAAACCATTGGTATTTATTTATCTTAATTCTGAGATTAAGGCAATTTATCATGGTCTGTAGACACCAACAAGATCTTTTTTCGTAGACTATAAATCTTGAATCCGAGTATGATGTTATTAATCACAGTTGTGAAACAGTTTTCCGCCTTTTTTGGAAAATAACAGGTCCTCTTGGATAGTTTCCCAGATGGCTAGCAATTCAACTCTTAGATACGTCTGACGTGTAAATTATAGGTATTGATTGTTATCGTTAAAGAACAAGGATACTACAGAAAATCATTATCACGGTATTATTTTCGTAATCTCGGAGAGTACAATCATCGCAAATTATATCTGCTTTAAAGAATATAGAGGAGATTCCACCAGGCAGGAAAATTACAAATTTATACGTTTCTATCTTATTAAATGGTCTATTTATAAAATTGTTGCCTATATCAAAGGATATTAAAAAGCATACGAAATGGAAAATTATGCACCAATAAAAATTTACCTTTGCTTTATTTAATTTTTATACTATTTTTTTTATATTTTCTCTATTGAAATTTACTGGCAGAGTTTTTTTAGGTTTTTAAAATTATTGGCTCCTTCATTCTAGATCACACAACGTAATTAATAATCGACCTATTACGAAAATGTTTATTTTTAGAGCCAAAAATCTGAAAAAATCATGCTTATGAAAGTCTGAATTTTCCGAAAATGTATTCAGATTTTTGATCGGATCATTATTTTGGTCATTATGAATTTTCTAGCAATATTTTCGCAAAGTTTAGCACCTTCTAGCACGTTGTAGCTACTCTAGCTCCTATTATATAGCTCGGATCTTAAATCTGATTTTCAAAAAATTCAGACGTTTTTCTATAAGTCGTTTTTTGGGATTTTTAGCTCTAGAAATGGAAATTCTCGTCATGGGTCGAAAAATAAGTTACATTATTTGACTTAGCAAAATTTGCGACCAAATACGAAAATTTGTATTTTTGATTTTAGAAACTTATAAATATCATTTTCTGTGTCATTTTCCTTAAATTTTCCGAAAATGGCCTCAAATTTTTGATCGGACTATTATTTTGGTAATTGCGCATTTTCCAGCAAAATCTTCGAACACCAAATTTTCGACTCATTACGAGATTTTTCATTTTTAGAGCTAAAAATGTGAAAAAATTGACATTTATAGAAATAGCCTGAATTTTTCATTTTTGATAGGAATGTTATTTTGGCCATTACGTATTTTCTAGTAAGATTTTCGCAAAGTTTAGCACCTTCTAGTGAGTTCTAGATACTCTAGTTCTCACACTATAGCTCTGATCTTAAATAAAATTTTCGGAAAACTCAGATTTTTTTTTTTAAGTGTGAATTTTTTGATATTTTAAGCTGTAAAAATGAAAATTTCGTCATGGGTCGAAAAATAAGTTACATTATCTTACTAAGCAAAATTTTCGACCCAATACGAAAATCCATATTTTTCGGTTTTAGCGATTTTATTTTTCAGAATAGAAAAAAATTGCAAAAGAAAATTTTGTTTAAATAAATCGGTAATGATTTCGTTCGTTTAGAGTTTATTTAAGGTTTCGTGCTCCAAGAGCCCTCCTCAATTTGTAATTGAGATTAGAGATTCTTAATAGCATTTGGTTTTAGATAAAGATAAGCTTTTTTATTATATTTTAGGGTGACACAAATACTTTTTTTTTGTAATACCCTCAGTTCAAATTCACCGTTCTTCAAAGCATACATTTTAATTGTATTCATATTATATACATGGATTTGGAAAAAACAGACTACATTTTTTTAAATTTACTATTCAGAAAATATATACGGATGATAGTTTGTAGTTTACTTAGAAAATATGTGGATCTCTACAGGGTAATTCATAACTAAATGGTAAATAACCATACCTATTTTAAATGGGTCGCCCTGTATATTTTGCCATAAACTGTAAACATCACTTTTATATGAAAATCGCTATGAAATAAAATTTCTGTTCCTGAGGAAGATATAAAAAAACGATTTTCCCAGTTTTTGAAAATGTACCCACCTATATTACATTTCCTAAAAAGATTATATTTGTTATGCCTTTTTGTTTTGTAAAGCATTCACTATATATGAATTAATTACTTTCAATATGTGTAACTAAAATTATCTTAATCTTGGGTTATAATGTAAGAAAATTATTTTTATAAAATAAATAATTAAACATTTAACAATTTCGATAAACGTAAAATAATGTGAGATCAGCAGAATACTTGCTTTCTCAAACAGAGAAATAATTAATAAAAAAAATAATAAATAAAAGCAGTACACATATTTTCAGTTTTACTGTGAAGAATATATAACTTGAAATTTAATATTCTTGTGGGTTGGCCATTATAACATTGTATAAACGAATCAAATTTAATAAGTAAACATCTGAATTATTCCGTCCAAAAGAGAGAGGCGGGGTAAAAGTTTCTTTTAATTTGATATTAATGTTACGAACATCTGGTTGGAATATTATTTTTTCTTAGATAATAATTAATTACATTACTATACAACGATTTTTACCCATTAGTGAAATCAATCTGTAACAGTAGAATAATAAAAAATAAAGTTGGATACTGAAATGGAAAAAAAATTAGGACGTCAAGTTTTTTAAATATTCACTGTATCTGTATTTCACAAATTTTGCATAAGTAAATCCAAAAAAAGTAAAATATGACAAAGATTTCCTCGCAACATTTATGGTAACTGTTACACGGCTGCACTACATATTTACTATATAATACTGTTAAAAACGTGACAATGACTAAATAAACTGACATTAAAGTTTTAGTTCAGAGGTTTAAAAATTACAATTAAGTAAATGTTACCTATTATTTAGTTTTTAAACTCAGTAAAAATACAAGTTAATATTTTAGTTTTGCTCACGTTTTTGTTACTTAGGCGAGTACTTTGTAGTAGATGAAAATTTAGAGTACAGTGATACAGTATAATTATCTATGGTGTTACTTTAAATTATGCCTTCATAGTTTATAGACATTTAGTAAGACTTTATGTAAATTTCTAAAAATTCAATTGTAATAAGTTTCAAAGCAGTAGAAATTGCAAATGTCAGTAAGTGCTTTAAAATAATATACATTGTGTTCCAACAAACCTAAAGAGCTCTTTTATTGCATTAAATCGAAAATAATGTACGTGCCAAAACCGACAGGGGTCTTAAACTTCAAAACTAATTTTAGTTTTCGCAGAGAGTCCTTTAGCTCCAAGCAAACGTACATTTATATGATACACAGCGTATTTAATACATTTGCAACTCTTGTTAGTGATTTCGTTGACTTATGCCAGCATTGATCTGTTAGTTTCAAAATTCAAAGTTTGAAGTTTATTATTAGATCATAGCGTATATGCGTAAAAAACTATTTAAAACTACGTACATATTCTTGTTTATTTCACGTGATTACCTTGGGAATCGTTAAATTCTCTGGCATAAAAAACAAGCAGTGGTGATCCTTATTTGGAACGACTGGGCCAAAAATGTCCTTATCAAATAAAAAATGTCATAGCGATAAGAATTTCTGTCTGGAATATAAAATCGAGCGATTGAGTAAGTTTCTTTTCTGCTCTCTGATTCCATGATATCTTGGAAGTTTCTAGGAGTTGCTTATCACAATTTCAGCTTTCAACTTTAGAACGCGAATCGTTCACTTTTCTGCTTTCATCGTATGCTAGATTTGAACGTTAGAATAACATTCGTATAGATCGTAAGATTTAAGTTGTGGTGGATAATTAAAGTCTATTTCAAAATTTACCATAAAAAAATCATGCCAAAATCTACTTTATTTTTAAAAGTACAACATCAATATCAATATTCATTTTCAACGTTGGTTGATATATACTGCGAATGTCGTTGTAAAAATCTTGTTTTTTTTTTGTTAGTGAGAAAAAGTAGACAATCAAGCTATTAAATATTTATTCCACGCGAGAAAGAAAAATCTTTATATACAATTTATTTAAATATGTTCGGATAATTCTAAAAGGTCAGTACAGACATATTCGAAAAGTACATGATGGGTGATACATAAGGACGTTAACCAATTAAAGTGCATCTTAATTAAATAGGGTCTAGTCAATTTTTGATTGGGTAGGCCATTGAACGAAAATTAACTCTAGTAAGGCAGGATTTTAAGAGCGTTCTTTACTCTACAAAATTTTCGAGAGTTGCATTGCCTGTAGGGCCTTCCTCTAAAAAGCGCATATACAATGTTTCAATTGGAAAGGGTCTAACTTAAACTGTAGATAGACGTCACTTTGGTGGTTCCAAATTATCTATTTTTAATGGGTCTTCCACCTTTTATTACTAAGATATAGGGTGTTTTATCAATTTGGCCTATTTCTTTCGGAGCTCATATCTTCCGAATTACTCTGTGCATTATTTTGATATTTGGTATGCTTAATAACTATTATCTGACAAATTTGGCAAAGTATTACCAAAAAGAAAATCCAGCACCCGCTTAACAAAACATTTATCATCTTTCCGAAAAACAACACCAAGTATTTCGATTTTTTTAATTGCTTTTTATAATTAGAAAGACAGGAAAAAACTGAAACTACTCATCTACTTTTTATTTTTCCGCAGACAATTGTACTACCAAAATTTTACACTCAAAGTATAATTTATGAGCGTTTTGGGGGTTATGAAAGAGATTTTTGGTAATTTTTTGGTTGAAATAAAATTTATTTAACTTATCTAGAGAAGCATTGAATTGAATTTGTATTTTTACAAATACGGATCACTAAAAAATATGGCTATACAGCCGTACTTAGTACATAATCATTCAATGTTTCAAAAATGTTTAGAACATCCAGTACAAGGATATTTGGAATCTATGCATTTTCTACACATTTGTAGATAACAAGAGCAATATACTCTTTGTTGTAGGGTGGAAATAAGTACAGGTTTACTAATTTTTTGAAACTGCTAAAAGCGACTGAAACTTTTTAATACGTCTCATTCACAATCCTAATAATTATTTTTTCATAAATAAGCTTCGTCGTATCCTCTGAGCTACCTTCTATACAAATATATTTACAAACCAGTGAGAATTAATTTTGTGTCATTAACATAAATTTCCTCTGTAAAAAATTCGGTTGAGCAGTGTTAGAAGTAGCGAGCAAAAACGTTAAAACAAGCTACATATAAATAATTAAAGTAAAGCCATTACTTTTAAAGGACAACAAATATTAACAAATAAAACTAAATTCGAAAACACCCCGGTTTGTCCCTGAAATTTGAGGCTTTTTCCAATCAATGGACTAGTTTTACACAATGGAATTAAAAAGCATCGTAATTAACATAAAATGAAAACTTTTTAAACAAGTAAAACTTAGGAGTCATTCATTGTTTAGTTTTTGTTACGACTTGATTGTAATTATTTTTTATTTCTTTAATATTGATAGTGGAATACATTATCGTTATAATTAATATAATTATATTGCTTCGAAAATAATAAAATGGTATTCATAAGAATTAAAAAATGTAAATTTACTTAAAAAAAATATATAAGATAGATCATTAATGTACATTTTTTCATAGCTTTCTTTCTAATACATATGCAATAAAAATACAATATTTAAAAACGTAATCAACTAAAAATGGATTATTTCAGCTCAAAACTATCACTGGAAGTAACAAAATTATAGCAAACAACATTTATTTCATAAATTGAATACTTACAGTTCGATGAAAATATAATGAGACAACTTCTAAATCAAAATAATAATCTACTTGAGAAAACATTAGGCGATTATCCGAGAAAATTTGAACATTAAATTTAAAGAATCTGATTCAGAATTAGTCCAAATATCTGACAACGACCCTGATATTTGGAAGTAAAGCGATGAGGGTGAAATGAGATTGACGTTAACCCTGAAATTTAGAGAGTATAAAAAAAACCTGTAGATTAACGAAATTAATTAACTGCTTTTATCCTGAAACTGTGGTTATGTTCTAAGCTTAATTTTAAAGTTTCAATTTCCAAAGGGCTTTCTCGTGTTGGTTCTCCAATTACTCCTTCTCCTTTATTAAGTTAAAAGTATAATAATCGGTAAAATCTAGAGAATACGATACTTTCAACTTGAATCGTAGAGTGGCTCTTTTCATTTTAGTGCCCTCACGCAATTTTAACTTTCCATTCTAACCTTTTATTACATTTTATATTAATGAAAATTATTTTACGTCATAAGATTCTGATATTTCGTTATTTTTAGCTTTTTACACAATAGTTCTATACGATCTAGATTAAAAATAACTTCACCATTGTGTCAATAATTTGATGAACAAAACAATTATTTACTAATAACAATGCAGTAACTTTTAAAGCTGCTTTCATCCGACACATTGAGGTTTATTATAGCTTTTGTGATCAAATGATAAAAGAAAAGGTGTTTGTTTTATCACCCACACTCAACAGTTAGTTTCTATTTTTTAAATAGGCAATAATTTCTAATAAAAGCTAACAAAGATATATATTGCGATTTACTTCTAGACGTCAGTAACACTTAACTTGATGATAATTGAAAATACCTTTAATAGTTATAATACAGGCTGTGTAATTTCCTTCTTTGCATAGGATTCAGTTACTAATCACGATTTGGAATGTTTTAGGGACTTTTGCTACTCATTAAATATGAAAATCATTTTTGATCCAAAGTTCGAGTCCCGGATCCCAACGTAGGAATCTTGCAGTGTTGCCGAATCGTACTTTGATTAGCATTACATCTGAATTTCTATTTATGGATCTGCCCGGAATAAAATTACACAACCAGGATATAATATAGACTGAACTGTCTCATTTAAATCCTCGAATATGAAAGTTATTAAACTCTAGAGATTAAATTCTATACTACAATCCTCTAAATGAGGAAAGATTTTAGTAATACTTTTAGTCTGCGAAATGCACAACAGAGTGTTGTAAATATTATCACTATTATTAGGGACTGAAGTAACTCATTTAATGCCATCAATGGAGTTTGTTGATTCTTTACTTAAGCGATTAAAATACTTTAGTTTTTTTAAGGACCAACATCATCACATGACTTTTTCCGACTCAAAACACTTGCTCCCTTACGTCTTCAAAAACCTACCAACCCATTACCTATAAAACGTCTCTTTTCTTTGATTTGATTAGATGAAACAAAGAGAGGAATGAACCAAAACTACTTTGGCAACATTGTTTTTGTGACATACACATCGACTAGAACACTGCACATGCCCAATTTTAATAGAAAGTATATTCAATTTTTTTGTCGCACATACGAATGGATTGGGAAACGTATAGTATAAAATAATATGTTTGCAGTGGGTAAATTTATGGTAAAGTAATGCATTGTAAATGCTTTAAAGAGACTGTTTTCAAAAATGAATCAATAACCACAAACTTAATGGTAATAAAATTTAAAAGATACGATAAACATTTGCTGGTTTTTTACACTCTTTTCATTAACAACATGGTTTCATATAAATACATGAATGAATTTTTGTCACAAAATTACGAGCTCGTACGAGAGTGATTTCGTCTGAAAATTGTAGTACAATAAGCACACCAAGGGTTGCGATACTGCCAGATTTCATCACTAAGGATAATTGGAAGTTGTGAATATATTAGCAGCAAAGGAGTGCACGTAATCTGGAAAATCATGATGATTAAAACTCATTATAGAAATTTAAACATTCTCCAAAATAATCTTTAATTTAAAGTTGTTATTTTAGCATCGTCTTTTCAACCCTACACTAATGGGGTGAACAACAACTAGAATTTAAATAGGGAATAGGGGTCGAGTCGCATATCGTTTGAAGGTTCATTTTTTTCTCTTTGCTGATAAGAAGTCTAATACAAAAACTAAAAAAAATGCAATTTCTATTTCTCAGTTGATTGAGAATTTGATTAGTATTTGGTACTGAACTTAATTTTAAACTAAAAGGAAACAATGGTTTACTCAGTAGCAGAGAGGATTGAGTTGATTGAATTTTATTATAAAAACAGACAGTATGTTTTAGATTTAGTTACAAAATTCCAGGAAACTGGATTGAAGAAAATAATCATTTTTTTGTAAATAATTTATCCAAATTTAAAAATCTACATAACGTTGTTTAGAGAATTCAACGGACTTTCAAACGATATGCGACTCGACTCCTATTCCCTATTTAAATTCTAGGGGTTGTATACCCCAATGGTCTAGGGTTGAAGCGACGACGCTGCGAGTAGAGTAAAAAATGTTTCCCTCGGAACAAAAATGGAGCTGTCTGAGCGTTTTTCTTTTCCTACGAGAATATTGTCCAAAAACCCCTTGTCAAATTTTCGTTGGACCACCCTATAAATACATATTTAATTAGATTAAAATTAATTAAGTTATACTAATTTGTCATTAATATTCCTTCATCTATCCCATGTTGCCTTTTGTGATTAATTCATTTCCAGTTTTGTAATAACACTCAATGAAGACGAATAAACTTAATTTAGAATGTAAAATAAGTCTAAAAATAAAGTTCGTCCCACTTTTTACACCAAATGCTAAAAATAGAAAGGCTTATTGCACCGCTTTATATTACCTATAGAACATTGACCTAAGCTCTGATATTTCATGCGTTTATTTTTTTGGATACAATCTTAAAAGGCCTTTGTAATCTAACAAGAGTTTCGGCGGCCTGAAAATAATATCGGTCTTAAAATACTTTTAATGTCTTAATCGAAGAGAAAAATTATACAGCTTGACTATTAGAAAATAAAATTCAGATGTGTGAGTCGAACAGTATCTGGAAACTGTTATAAAGATCATTTATTAAATACGATAATCATAGACGAATTAATAGCGTTAAGGATTGTTCCCGAATAACACTGCAAAGAAGAGTTTTTCAAAGTTGTCAATTAGAAATTAATTAATCATTATTCTTTAGACCACAGATACATAGTAGTGATCAATCAAGGCACAAAACTCATTTAGTTTTGTGAAGCGTTTTGGTATTAGAACTAACTAAATTGAGAAAATATAGACAGATTTTTTAAAATCAACTAACATATCTTAATTTTATTTTTATAGGCATATTATTAATGTAAAAGTTAACTCTTCAAATGACACCACTGATGAGTTTTACTATTCTAATTGTTTAAAAATAATGGGCATAGTTGGAAAAACTGGGATGCAGGCGCGGGTTTTTTTTGGGACTTTTTCTCCCATAAAAAAGTTGTCATTTAGATTGTTATCCCATCACATGATTTTCCGAATCAAGGAATTGACTAGTTCTGTGAAAAGCCGAAGTCTTTAATAAACCGAAAGTGATAAATGACATGTAAAATCAAAAGTAGCGCTAAAAATTCAGATCAGAAAGCTAGACAAATTCAGAAATCAGTTCTAGTTTAACACCCGTCTGGAACAGTACTTCATGATCATGTCTCTCTAGCCTTGTTAAATTTTGTTATAAGTTATAATAAGTTATAATTTGCCGGTACTGTTTCTGAATTAGTTCATAGAATACAACGATCTACTGAAGAACTCAGCGAGGCTTAATAATTATTCAAATCATTATTTTAATTCGCTGCATTTCAAATTTCATTCGTTGTTCTCCATTTAATTTTTATTGTAATTTTCACATCTTCCTCGCCCAATAAATACGCTAGAAAAAGTTCAGTTAGTTTCTTTGTGATTTGGGTGACCTATAAGTATATCCACATACTGGGCGTCTCTCAGGATCGGAGCTATCGAATAATTAATCCAACCCGTTCCGCATTCAAATCTCTTGTAAGACCCACGATTTTGCTTCCGCTCGGAAAAACTATTACAATATTACGTGTAGTGTCATATATACATTTATAAACATTCAACCGTTCAATGTGATTTGTGAAGAATTCCTGAATAGCTCACCACTCAAATTGACTGCACAATAACTAAGTCAAAGTCGGAAAATGCGTCTAAACTCCATCCATTCCCTGCTAACTTTTAAAAAGAAAATAACAAAGCAACAACTAATAGAAACTAGGTTAAATAGGATAATTTATATGCGGCTGTCATAAAACTTCAGTTTTAATTGTTTAAGTAATACATGAGGTTGCAGAGGATGTCATTTCATTTTTTTTTTAATTAAAAGCTGTCATAAGGTTTGTTATATAATGGCCAATTTCTCTCTGCTAAATTCCAAATTAAAAAATATAACAATCACAGACTAAAACAAGTTTAAATAAAATAATTTATGCTTCAAATTCATGGGAACCATTTACCGAAATTAATATGTAATATATCATTAAAATCAATTTCAAATAATCTATCCATCTTTCTCTATAAACAAACTAAAGGTGTAGTACATTTAAACTACTCCTTTGAGTCTGAAACTAATATAAAGTTATCCCATTTCATCTAATCTTCACCCCAATATCGTTATCTTTTATTTTGTTTAGAAGTTGAAAGATAAAACCACAACTTGGTAAATATGTACCAACATCAAAATTAAAACTCTTCTAAATTTATATTAGAAAACAATTTTGTGACGTTGCTACCTTTACCATTCAAACGTAAGACGCTTATTTTATTTAGGGTTGGAAATAATATATTAATAGCGTTACGGATAAGCATAAAAGAACGTATTATCAAGAAGGGAGAATGCATTACAATTTAAATAAATATGGGAAGATAAATAATACTTATCTTGAATTTCCACAATCTTCCAAAGCGTTTTAATATGTTGTATTAAGGTCTACCTAGATACGTAAATAAGTTTCATGGCATTAACTTGACAACCAATCAGTATATTCAGCAATATTCTTCTTTTTCTAAAAATATATTTGGTTAGTATTATTTACTTCAAAAGATGATCTAAGATAATTGAACTTCCCAGGTTTAGTTGTTCATTCAATACTGTATATTGAGGATATTTTAGGTGTTTCTTTATTTCATATTCGTTCAAAAAATCAAGTTTTTCTTTCTTGTCACGTATGTGTTTGGAGTCAATGAGGTATTTGCGTAATATGACTAATCTGGTTGATTTAAGCTATAAGCTCTTAAGTGTTCACAGTAGCGTATGTTAAAATTTCTTAATGTCTGGCCAAGACAAATGGCCTTTATATCCAGACAATTTAGTTTGCAATACCTGATTTTGAAAATTTATTAATTTTGGGTTTTACATTTAATAAAAATCAACCTACATTATTTCTAACTTTAAAAGATATTGTAGTTTCTTCTTAAAGTAGGTATATCGAGGTGGGAACATCGTTCCAGTAAATTCGATAGTAACGTACCGACAGTCGCGGTCGTGCCTCTAGCACTGTGAAATTCCTTCAGGAAGGGACATATTATTGCTTTCTCTTTTTTGGTATCGACTCAATTATTAATATTCGTATTCTTTTACCTGTTTAGATTTCTGCCTATACTTTACATATTTTATTACCTCACCTATATAAAAATTTCAATTCTGGCGCTTGTTTGTTGTAATGATTACTTAATTTAAAACTATAAATAATTATTTGTTGAATTATACCTATATTTTCATAATGTTCTTTGTTTTTATGTAGCCAGAATGAATGAATGAATGAAACTTGTTTGTTGTCTGAACAAGTAATAACTTCACGTTAAAATAAATTGCTTTTTATTATACATGGTACCCTCCTATTAAAAGAGCAAATCCTCTATTTACACTTTGACGGATTCGAAAAGGGTGCGATTCAGATAATTTATCATTATAATTTGTCTTCCATAATATCATTATTTTTGGGACATATATGTGGGTGTACGGTTAACAAGCTAAATTGATGGTGTTAAACTCAAAACACGTTTATTTTTGGTTGGTTTTGGCCAATTTATTTTTAATATCCAATTAGGGTACATTCATTATATCTTGTTAAATGGAAAATAAGTTAAATGTTTTCAAATTGTTTTAATTCTTACTATAGTTACAAATAAAGTGGTTCTTTGATTCTGAAAGTTACTATTAGGTGTAGGGCGCCAATATTATTATGGGCTTCACGTTTGGGTAGTCAAAATTGTCATTTGGGTTGTCTTGAAGTAATAATTGTACACAACATAATTTAAATGTGTGTTATTTCAGATACAATCTACAATTAATCTCAGGGTGATTTCATGGAAAATACAAAAAATATTGTTTAAACAATATATGTGGAATATAACAATTTTATTTTATTTAATAATTATAAAGGAAATAGTTTAATTAACAAAGAGTTACCACTTTGTTGTTATTCTTGCGATGTAAGTAAGAGTCCAAACTTTTCTCTCTTCTTATTTGTCTATTTAATTTTATGTCAACGACCACTGCTGCTGACCAAATAATGTTCATCAAATCTTTAAATTATCTCAAATTTTCAGTCCATCCACAGCAGGTGAGATTGATTCACTTAAATTGTTTACACTATTGTCCTTTTTAATATTTTTACTTTTTTTAGGTTTTACAGTGTATATAGTTAATATTTGCTCAATTGTTTTTATTAATGAAATTAATTCTCTCTTCATTATAAGGAATAATAATATTAGACTTACTGAATGCAATTTATTTAATTAGCTATTTATTATCAAAATATGATGTTTTTACTTGTATCTTGACATTATAATTTTCACGTTATAATTATTTTACATTGAAATTTAGCTTATTATTCGGATACAACAAATTCCCTTCTCTTACAAAAAAATACTTTAATTTTGTTGTAATTATAACAGTTGATATTTGTTTTACTTAATTCTCAAGCTAGGATGTACATAACATTGAAATCAACACGAAAAGCTACAAAATTTGTGTGAGTATTTGTTTTAATATATTCTTAAATTTTATTTTAAGAAATCAGGAATTAATAAAAATAATTGTACATAGAAGTACAGTAGAATCCTCACTTTAAAATATTACAATTTGAACTAACTTGCTTTAATAAAATGTTGATAATAATAGAGATATAGGGTGTTAAAAGTGATATTTTAATTTTTGTCACACCACATTAAACAAAAAAAGTATACTTATTAATAAATCCAAAACTTAACGGTTTGAGAAATAATCGTATTTTAGTGATCAGCTGCATGATTCTTATTTAATTATTAATTTCGAAAAATGTAGTAGCGTATACGCTAATATTTTTTTTACAGTAATATGATGAATATTATTAGAGTATAAAAAATGTGTATGGCACTTTAAATTGAAATCCTAACTAGGAATGCAATAAATGTTATTTATTAAACAAATTACGAAAAAACTAAGTTAAATAACATTGTAACTTTAATCGTAATAAAAGTAAATATTCAATATGTCCTCCATTTTCTTCGATGCATTTGTCTATACGTTCCATAAAAGATCGTCTCTTATTAAATAATATCACTGAGTCAAAAGAAACAGCTGCTCTATTAATTTTTTCCCAAAGTTGCTCGCGGGTATTTATAACATCCTTATAAACAACTTGTTTCATTGTACCCCATACATCGAAATCGAGAGGATTAAATTCTGGGCTACGTGGCGCCCAATGGAAAGGCCTGCCGCGATCAATCCAGCGTTCAGGAAAGTGAGTATTTAAATGGGTTTTGACTTCTCTCGAATAATGCGGCGATGCACCATCTTGCACAATCCACATATTTTGCCTTAAATCTAGTAGCAATTCTTCCAACAAATCAATGAAGTCATTTTGCAAAAAGTAAAATGTAAATAATTATCACCATTCAAATTATAGGGTAACTCGTATGGCCCTAATAAATAGTTTTCAATGATTCCACACCATATATTTATTTTAAATTCATGTTCGAAATGCCTTTCTCTTTTAACATGGGGATTTTCATTGCCCAGACGTGACTACTTCTTAAATCAAAAATACCACGGCATGTAAAGGTAGCGTCGTTGGTAAATAATATTCTGTCGACGAAGTGTAGTTAAGATTTAGGCTATTTCGGATATTAGTTATAAATTGGTATCTTAATAGTAGATCTGCTGGCAATAAATTTTGTAGCGGAGTAAAACGGTATGAATGATACTTCTCAAGGTGAAGTTTTTTTAAAATTGAACTTTTACTCATTCCTAAATCATAAGATAAACGTTGTGTACTAACTTGACGATCATCCCCAACGCGAACCATTATTTCATCTTCTAGATCAGGCGTAATTATTCTCGGTCGGCCTAAGTTATCATGTTTAGGACGAAAAGATTGACTTTCGACTAAATTCTTAAATACATTTTTTTAAACGTTTGATGGTTAGGTTGCTGCCTGTTTGGATATCTTCTCAAATATTCTCGTTTCCCAACACGCCTGTTGAAATTTTGCTGACAGTAAATTGTAAACATATCTCTCATATCTATAGAGAATAATTATTATATATAAATAAATACATACAAAGAATATTGAAACCATAATGTTTTGTCAAAATCATTCGTGACGTCCATCTATTACGTTAACATTTTTCGAAATTAATAATTAAATAAGAATCATGCAGCTGATCACTTAAATGAGATTAGATATAAAACCGTTAAGTTTTGGGATTATTAACAAGTATACTTTTTTTTTTGTTAAAAGGATGTACTTCTTTTACAAAAGGAGCGCTAACTTAAACAGCAAAAAAGTTTGGCGTACATTAATGCCACAAGTGTGTCCTATGTGCCGCCCTCTACAAAATACATTGAAATAGGTACAAGATTATGATTTTTCATACCCAAAAACCCCCACCACCTAATACTTATGTATACATGTCAAGAAATGTTATGGTGAAAAACAAAAATTAAAATTTCACTTTGAACACCCTCTATCTCTCTTATTATCAACAGTTTATTAAAGCAAGTTAGTTGACATCGTAATATTTTAAAGTGATGATTCTACTGTACTTCTATGTACAATTACTTAAGGACCACCCTGTATAGTTTATAACCGAATATTTTTTAATCCAAAGAATAATTGTTGTATTATGATTTGTTTTATTCCTTTTTTCTATACCGTTACATACTATACTAAACATTTAACTTCTATTATTATTTTCTATGCTAATAGAACTATTTAACTATATTGACAACTTGAAACTGTGCCGTTCTGTAATGCCCATCTCCATTCCAACAATCCTGGATATGTGCAAGTCCTAATTGAATCTTCAAAGAGCCGCAGTTGCCTTATAGGAGACCGGAAATCGGATAATCAATTTCCGTTGTATCTGAAGTTGTGTAATACGATGTGAATATTAAATGGGCACATGAAGATGTCGATTGTGGTCTCTGTTGGCCATAGAAATTCACTTTTACGCCCACACTTCCCATGAAATTATCCATTTCGGCGGAACTCTCTATTTTTCAAAGGAAAATTGCCCCTCTATCAATATTGATTTTACGATTCTTTGAAAATTAATTTTAATCAAATAATGAAATAATGCAAATATTGAACGCAAATAAAAAGTTGAAGCGCTCTTGGGGGTAAGAAATAATAAAAATATTAATACGTTGGTCATATTTCAACTGTAATTCTATGTGAGATAAAAATAGTAGACTATAGCACTAAATATTTTTTTTAAATTTTCCTTATATAATAGAAATATTATATGATTTTTAAATATTTGTTATCCAATATTTATTGAATATTTGTTTACAATATCTATATAAAATATTTAACGAATATTGCTTATATCTTTGGTAAATAATAAACAGTAAATACTCGTACCTTTATTTATATAAAATATTCAAGAGCTGATATTATATACATATTTTAAAAAGAATAAATAAAAAATGAAAATTGTAATCGTATCAAATAATAAAAATTTAATAATTCTCAATTTTTTTGTTTTTGGAAATTTTTTTCACCCCGTCTCTCTATAAGATTTTTTGTTTAAAAACCAGGTTTTTTTAAAATTTATCTCTTTAAAGTCGAGATTAATTAAAATTTTGATATTAAAGTCGGGAGTTAGGATTTCTTGACATTTCTATTTTTAAAATCTATATTCATAAATTCAACTTTAAAGTCGAGATTCATCAAAAAGTTGAGCTTTTGAAGTAAATCATGAGATATTTTTTAGGATGTTTAGTTTAAATTTGTGTCTTTAACAGTTAGATTAATTAGAATATCCATATCAAAGTCGACATTTTCAAATATTTTTGTATGAATTTTTAAAATGTCGATTATGAAGTCGATATTTTATTAAATCTTGATCTTAAAGAAAAACAATTAATTTTAATATTCTTGATTGCAATTCGACTTTATTTAAAATATTGAGCTTAAAGATTTAAATTAAAAAAAAGAATAGTTTACAGGTATTTCTGCAGAATTTATTCAAATCCAAGAAGTCCAAGAAAAAAGTGATAGATAGAAGATGAAAATTACGGTATAAATGAGAATTAACATTAACAATCCTGTAAAACCTATTATAAAAAACTATGTTTATTTTTGTGAAAGTCGATTGAGATCTGTAAAGTGCTTTTAAGGTAGCAGAAGTATTTTATATTCAGCACCTCCGTAGAAACTACTTCCTTCCGATTCCACGAGCATACGAGTTACCAAACTCATTTCTAATTCATGCTAGAGCACTCCGGAGTATTCTAAAAATAAAATCACTATCAACATTGATTATAATTATAACACAACAAATCGGGGTTTTATTTTTTTATTTTTTTTTGAATATTTATTTTATTTGAATTTTTTCAACGGGTAACGAATACGGCAAATTTTGTGTTAACTGTAAAAACATAAAAATTTTTTGCTTTTAATGAAATAATTTTACCTATCAGTAATTTTAATAGAAAAACTGTTAGAACAAATATTTTTGTAAATTATCAGTTTCTCCAGCAAAATTATTAGTGAAAACATTGTGGATTGAACAGACATTTATCGAGAAAAAAAATCTCTACTGTTTTTTGAAAAATATTTCAGGTACAAGTTCCATCGTCTAGTTATTTTTGATGTGCTAGTAACAAGTTTAATTACTAAATATCCTGTTAGAATCATTAGATCTATTGTGATGTCATAATATGTTGTGGTATTACGTAAGGAATTAAAAAATTCATCTTGTTTGGAATAACAATTACAACATCTGTATCTCCTTGTATTGCTTGCTGAAGTATTCTTGGTATTGGAAGTAGAAATTTAACACTCTTATTTGATTTAAGAAATTTTATACTATGTGTAACTTCAGGTGCTGCTCCAGTTCGTATTCGCTTTCGTCTCAGTTACCATCTTTTTTTTGTTTCTGCTGCGAAAGGTTTAACAATACGTGAATGTTCTTCGTTGTATTTAGTAATATTATCACGGTTTGTTGGTTTACACTGAAATTATAATTGTTCCGATACTTCCACCGCACGAATTCTAGATTCCCTTATACGATTTTGAGCAAACTTGAAATTTTATTATGTTTTCCACGGGAACAAAGACCGTTCGTAGGTTTCTCTTACAGAAATAAGATTTTATGTTTTTACGGAGATTCCCCTTACCCACTGTAACCCACTTTAACCAATTTTAAAATATTATGTCAGAACTACTTTTAACATCTGTTTTATATATGTTCTTCGAAATATCTAATTTCAATAGCATCTGTAATGTTCTAGATATAAAGTTAAACTCACTTAAATTAATTACACGATTTATTTGAATGGGCTCATACAAAAAGGGACTTAAGTCCACTTTTTTCGAAAATTGCGTTTTTATCGGATTTGGGGGTGGTTTTATCGAGTTATGCAAAAACGGATCTTCCAACGTTATTCTTGAGTATGTACAGAAAATATGAAAACAGCGATTCGTGCAACAGATGCCCCAAATCCCGGACTTTGATCTCTTCTTGCACGACCCACACACAATGCTTTTGGTCTCTCCCCATAATGGTAAAAAGAAAACAAATGATTTGACCTCTTCTGCTCAATGTATCACATTGAGCTAACCAAACTCATTATGTCCGGCTCCAATAAATATAAAAAAAGTTCGCCGAAGCTGGTGTAATCCTACATTTAAAGGTTGATGGTCTCAACATTTCAAGAATTTAAATTCAACTCAGTCACATCTAGGCTGGTTACATTAATAGTCTCGTGAAACACACATTCAAGATGCGAAAATGGACAGCACTGGCTCATTTAATAGGAAAAGCTTAATCCTCAAGAAAAATCCTAATCAAATAAGCTAAATTTGGTACATACTTAGTGGAATCTATCCATTAAAAATGTAAGAGATAAGACATACTTATCTTAAAATTCCACATTATTCCAAAACTTGTATTCTTTAGCTGGTACAGTCTCTTAATACAAAATGGGACCTAAATCCTAAAGGATTCATTTGGAGCCAAATCCAATTTAGAGAGTCTTTATGTAGAGACACACGGCAGAAAAAAGTCAGTATAATCATCGATATTATGAATTAAACGGCGTTACGAATAGTTACAAATCTTCGACGTTACAAATTTTTATTTTTATTAAGTGTCTCGTTACGATGCACTGCGTCACCAAGTACAATTAATAAGAAAAAAAGAAAAGAAAACGATAAACAGGTTATGATTATAACTCGTAGTATTACTTTCTAAGACCCTGTAAAGCGACATAAAAAAGTTTCGAAAAAGTCAGTGAACTCTCTCACGACCTTACTTCCTGTACCTGCCGACAGCGTAGCAGTTCCCGAAAAGATTCGTATTTGGGGCCTCGGTGTCTTCTCCCGCCGCTGGAGTGTCGCCAGTCGGTCCGGGGAATCCGCTGCTGCCCCCGGAGGCGGCGAGAAAGGGGAAGGGGGCATCTCACCGCCACCACCATCGCCTGCCCTCCCCACCGATCGATCACGGGAAGCAACCCGGGACATGTCAAACTGCACCTTCGTGTGCATAGCTTACCAATTTCTGACGCAATTTGATACTTAAAAAAATCTTTAATATAAAGTCTCGTTGTTCACATTTATTGCATTACGGCCGTTTTCTTTAGTATCCAATTTACGATGAAATAAATTTTGTCATTTTTTTAGGAAATTTGATAACGAATAAATTAAATACGTCATTTTTCAGATAGAAAAAATATTTAGTAAGCTTTTAATTAATTACTATTATTAATTTCATCCTAAGTTACTATATGTGGTTAAAATATTTTGCCAATACATAATGATCTTTTTCTTCTCCAAATCTCTATACCCCATTAGGGTGACGGATAAAAAAATCATAAGATCTAATTCTTTAACCAACGTTTCCATTCATTCCGTAAAATGCCAATTTCCTTTATTATTCTTTTCTGCCCTATTTCTCCCATTGTCTCATCCAAACTTTTTCCGGATCTGCTCTTTTTTCGTTTTCATATATTTCGTGATTCGATTACTCTCTTAACCAAGGTGTTTTCGTTCATTGTAACTATATACTTGAGCCATTTTAACAGTATAATTTTTATTTTTGTGTCTCTTTTTGTTGTTCCTGCTATTTTTCTTAGTATTTCATTTCCATTACTGTAATTCTCCTCACATCTTTCTTCTGATGTACTTATGATTCACTTGCATAAGTACTTGCTGCGTTAAATATTTTTATTAATGTCTTTTTCACCCTTGATGGTATTTTATCTATAGTATAATATAGGCTGTTTGTTTTTTTGGCACTCTTCGTTAATTCGATATTTAGTTCACCATCCTTCCTTACCATACTACCAAGATATTCATAGGCGTAAGTAATTTCCATTTATGTATATTTTCTCATCGTGTCCTTTGCTTTGTTTAGTTACAATCATCATTTGACTTTTATTTGTGTTCAGTTCCATACCCATTCTCTCTATTTCTTGTACCCATATACCTGCTCATTGCTTCATTGTAGTATTAGATTGTGGTATGCCATCTTGAGGTTTTTGTTTGGTGTTTTTGAGTATATTCTCCAAAATGATTACGAATAAAAGAAGGTTCAAGCTATTTTCCCTTCTTTATGCCTTGCTTCTCTATTATATTTTATAATATATGTTTCGTTTGTGTGTTTTTCTTTTCTAAAGCTGCTTTTTCTTCTGCTAGAGGTTTTCTGTAGCTTCTCTTAATCTGCTTGTCATTATTTTGGTGTATACCTTAAAAAGTACTGCCGATAGACATATAGCTCTGTAGTTATTTCAATGCATATTTTCCCTTTTTATGTATAGATAACAATATATTGTCTTCCTATTGTTTTGATATTTTCTATTTGCTCCTAGTACTTCCATATATGTTTAGCAGCCATTCTTTACCTCTAATTCCCAAAAATTTAATCATTTCAGGATCTGCTCCATGTGTTTTGCTCATTTTTATTTTTGTATACCCTGTTCCTCTTCCATTCTAATTTTCTGGGATTGTAGTTTCTTGGTTAATAGGTTAAATACATTTTCATGAATTACCTTTTCTATTTCTTGTAGTTTTCTTCAACTTGACATCTAAAGCTACGCTTTCTATTTATTTTTCATTATATTCTGTTTTCCTTTTAGTAATCTTACTATAGTCCTTTCCAAGTTTTCCCAGCTCTGCTCTTTTGCTTTCATTCTTGATTCGCTTTTTTCCTTTGTTTTTAACAGATATCATAACCTTTCTGATTTTTAGTCTCTATATACGGTCTCCAGGCAAGCTTTTTAATTTTTTACTTCATTATTAATGTTCTCATTCCATCATCTTATTCCTTTAACATTGTTTGTTTTCTTCCATATATTTCTGCTGCCGTTTCAGATATAGTATTCCCAAAATTTTTCTACAGTTGTTCTAAAGTTCAGTTTTATTCGATTTCCTGGAGCTCTAATATTTTTTATCTGCTTCCTCCTCGTATTTTTCTTTTATTTTGTAATCCTTCAATTTGTTAATTTTTATTTTCTCATATTTTTTATCATCAGTAGCTCATATGTTAACGTAAATAAAATTAAAACACTGAACTAAAATATTTCGTTACCAATGAACCGGACAAGTTAATTTTTTTAACAAACGATCGATGTACACAATTAGCAGTCACGTAACTAAAGTTAATTCGAAGATTAAACTACAGATAATTAAAATAATGTACTTTCAGCTTGAATGTCTGTCATTTTTGACGCGAAATATTTACTTGTTCAAATACTGTGTTCTTATTGTCTTCCAACATTAGTATATTCTTCTTTTATGATTTTACAAGACGACTTACTTTGAATATTGATTTTTCGAATATTATAGATTGCTTATGACTTTATAATTATTAATGAGTTTTCGGCTTTGAGAATTCCATCATGCATTTCTCTGTGTTTGAACTCACAGGGTTACCCACAGGAGGAAACTCCTAAAACAGCTAACAAACTTATTGGTTTGCTTGATGTTTATGTCAATTTCCGTATTCTTGTAACAAAACTTTATTAAAGTTAAATTGCAAATACTGTTTAAACTAAATTTTCCGAATAGATTTATTGTAACCCAGCAATTTTAATATGAGTACTTGCCCTTTGTCTGTGTGTCTTGGCATGTTTTAAAACAAATAATTAAAAAATTAGAAAATTAAATATTTCGCTTTATTAACGTGTTCGGCAAATAAAATAATCAGAAATACTGGCCTGAACTAAAATGTACCCCTAGTTTTTTGTCGCTTTCAAATTAATGTGTTAAAAAGAAATAGATAAATAATGACACACTGAAAGAAGGTTGTCTTATAAACTAAGTGTCTAGTTAAAGTATTTTTGCGTTATTAAAAAAATAGAGATTAATAAAACTCCTACAATTTTATGATTTATCTGTTACAATTTATTTGTCTTTGTGCATTTAACGTATATACTTTTTACTGTTAATTTACTCTAAAAGTGGCAACGAAAACGAACTAAGAGAACTTCAGTGGTGAATATAAATTGATTCTATATATGATGTAACTAATATTTCTCTTTCTACTTATCATAGAATTTTCCATTTTTTTTTAGGGAAAAATGCGAATTTTTTAGGTTAAAAACTAGGCTTGATGTAAATGTTTGGTGCCGCATTATAAAAAGTTTTATTGTTAGCCCATACCTCTATTATGAAAATTTAATTGGTGCACGTTCCCTGCAATTTTTGCAAGATAATTTACCAGGATTGTTACAGATTTTATGAATCCACTTGCATAAGTTTTTGCCACATTTACTATGAAATCTGTGATATGAAGTGAGTATTTTCTTTCAAATTTAAAAAAGAATACAGGTATAGTCAAGGTGGATACCATTTAAAAAAAATATAGGTTACTACGATTTTAATTATTCGGAAAAAACAATGTTTGGATTCAAATGTGTCCTAAAAATTCTTGAGTACTGAGCCATCTACATATTGACATATTCAAAATCAATTTATATCCAAAACTATTCTCTGCAAACTGGCTTTCACATAACCGAGATACCTCTGTTCTTTTCCAAAATATGCGTTTATTCTCAAAAAATAATTTTGATTTTTGACCTAATCTCAGTAGTTGAGTAACCGTGCTCAATTCACCCCCAGATGTGTTTCGTCTCTGGTTACGTTGAGTAGTTGAGTATCTTTATTCGTTTATTTTTATTTATAACATATCTAAAACTATCTATGATAGACAGCTTATAAGTTATTTGAAGATCTGACATCATTTAGTCGTCTAAAAAAGTAATTTGGGCGTCCAAAAATTATGTCGATTTCATTGTCAAACCGACCTTTTATAAGAATTATATTGACATCACCTGGTTATTGAGGTAAAAAGCTTCTAAGGCAAAACTATGAGACAATCTTGTTAAAATTTAATTCCAATTCACTTCATTACTTTGGTAATTTTTTGACTTAACCCATTGTGATTATACCATTAATTTTAATTAAAATTGGAACTTCAATTTCTGAAACAAACTAGAACTTAATGGAACGAAGCATTTATTAGTTTGTGGAGAGAATATTAATCATTAATTAGTGGACCTTTAATTATTGATTATGTTAGGGAAACTGCTCCGCCCATCAGTTTTATAATAATTGGCATTCCGTTAAAATTACAGCGCCCGTCAAATGCCGCACAAATTTGTTATGGAGTTTAAAACAAAGCCCTTGCAGTTTGATTTCAAAGACCTTTTAAGTTTCTCTATCAAAGATCTGTATTTATATTAGAAGGAAATTTTAAAGCCTCGCATTTATTATTAGGGAATTTGTAACTAAAAAGGAAGAAAACCAAAGCAACATTTTGTATATATTCAATAATATAGAACCATAAAAAAACAATAACACTTCCTTCGCCGAAATAGTCGAACATCAATTTTATACATATCGAGTACAGCTGATTTCAAATCGAGTTTTTTTAATATATTAATCGACAGGATAAATCGATAGCAGTAACGTTTCAAATAATATGTGTTGAGTGTTGCTGATTAAGATTAAGTTTACTATTAAATTATTAAAACACGTTGTCCCTGCATTTATCTCTAATTATAAGAAAAGTAAAAAAAGTCACTTGATGCCAAATCAGGACTACAGAATGGTGTGTCATTAATTCGACGTTTTCTTCGATGTGCTTCTTGACCACATAACTTTTGTTGGTAAACATTTGTTCATCTTTTCAATTATTCGACGTACAACATCAATAATTTCAGCAGTAAGTAATGTTGAAGGAAAGTCTTTGCTTGGTTGAACCTAATTGATACACGACAAAAATTTACATTTTTGATGGTGCTTCAACACAAAATGCAAAAATTAAGCGTTCCATATATCGTTACAGTACAGTGTATAAAGGGAAAAAGATTTTAATAATCGGAAAAACTCATAGATTTTGGACATATTATACTGTGACGCTGCATAAGCACCACTAATTCACACAAAGTTGTTGTCATTTGAATACAATTATTTACAACGAAATAAAAAATAGAAAGCCTTATCAGGAATTAAGTATCTTACGACAATCAGAAAGTTTTTCTGGTATCTAAGGTGACTTCCGGGTTAGTTTTGGAGTCCCAAACTCTTTGGATCATCGGCATATTATCGAGTTTTCAGCGTTATTTTTTTGCACCGTTTCTAATCTCAAATATTTTTTAAAATGATTTCTGTACCTTATTCATTTATGTCTTGATGAATTTGAATGACATTTCATCTCTCTATAAAATGGTATAACTCTCTATAAAATGGTATAACTAAAATATAACATAACATTGTTAAATTAAATTAAATTAAGGTTGAGTGAATCCAGAAAGCTGATATTGCACAAAAGAATAAAGTATGTATGAAGTATAAAATCCCGTCTTTGCATTTCTGAATTCACATTCAATTCAGTTCGTACAGGTAAGTAATCTCACATCACAGTGCAAACGCCTGTGTGAATAGAGTTTACTCTTTTTGTGTCGAATGAATTTGAAGTAAACGACAAAATTTAAAGGATTCGTATTCAAATATTTTATTAGATTTTAAATGAATATAGGAAAGAAATTACATTTTTTTCATGCAATAAGATTGGTTTGTAATTTTTTTTATAAAATATTTTCACATCGGTTTCTGCAGAGGGACAAATTTTATTTTTAAATGTAAAATATACTTTATGTTTACGTACAAATTTCGTGTTTTTTAGAAAAAGCACTCTTTGTTCTCTAAAGAGCTGGAGTTTGAAAATCAGTATACAATCCGATCCAATGATATGGCCGAAGTGCACAAATATAAAGAAATAATTTTTAAAACCCGTTTACTTGAAGAGTTTCTAAACAAAACTATATTTTCCTTAAATAAATTTGTATATTTTCCAACAAAAATTGTGAAGAAATTGTACAGTCTTCTTAAATATAGTTACTTAATCTTATACATATAATGGTCCAATTCTAAACAAAAAATTAATCTGCGCCAACTAGCTAAATTGATATTTACGAAAATAAAATCTATTTCCGAAACAAAAAATTTAATCAACGCGGTTTACACATTTTCTATTTTCTCACTAATTCATTGTAATATCATCTATATTTAGACTGCCTTCTGCACGTTTTCCTTAATTGGATTACGTTTTCCTTTCCATTTGTGGTAAAATTAACTCTTGTCTTAAGACAAATAACTCGGTCAACGTGGTAAACTCTCAATCTCCAGAAACACAAAAGAGGCCTCACAGATAAAACATTTTCTTTATACGGGGGTAAAGAAACAGTTCAACTGAAGAATATAGTGTAACGGATAATAAATAATTTAATTTAGGATTAAACAAAAATGGATTGTACAAACACGTGAATCAAATAAAATTGGTTAAAACAATATAAGAATATTTTTTTCAATGATTTTTATGTAAGACTTATAATAAATACTTAAACTAGACAAAATTCTGTAAATTTAATAGAAATTGTTAATTAACCTTTGGTCACTACTTAGAAATATTAAGAATTTTTCATTTATAACGAAATTAAAATAATTCATTCTAAAAAAATGAGGCTTTGTTTTATCTAAATAATAAACTAAATTTTAATGTAGAAATAAAAATTATAAGATGAAAGTAAAAATATAATATTTTAATTATATATAGTTAATTCTTTGGATACAATTAAAAATGAGTAAAAAATTATATTGTTGTAATTTTTAATTAGTTTAAGTTTAAATTATTAAGTTTCAAAACTAAAATAAAATTAAACATAAAGAATGGTACCATTTCGGAAAAACATTTAAGCTCCGTCGGAATTTGACAGGACTCTCTTCTGTTTGTGACCTGAAAGAGAAAACAACCTTGTTAGTAAGAAATTTGAAATTATTAGTTAACCTCAAATTCAAATTTTCTAAAAACAAATAAACATATTAAAAGTAGTTAACTTACCTGATAGTATATAACTGAAGTATTCAGTTAATATTCTTTATTATATTGTTTGAACCATATTTTTATTTGAACTCATTCTGAGGTAAGTAGTCAATTGCATCTCACATTATATATTAAACTCATACCGGGCATAATTATAAAATCATAACTATAATTAAATTTAACCCCCATTACAATAGTAAACGTGTTCAAAAGAATGTTAAATAATCAATTAATTTACTTAAAAAATATTTGTCCAAAGTTATTCCAATTCATCCATATTTGATTTTGGTTTGAGGATGAGAGGATTTTGGTACCGGTTGTCATTGGTTTGAATTTGCATTTTTACCATCAATTGAATAAATATATCAGAATTTGAGAGAGTGGCCCACAAAGTTTCTGCAATCTTGAGGAATTTTAACGTCTAATACTTTAATGAAACGTAGATCCAGATACGCAAAGAAGGTATAACAGTTGGAGTTACATATTACACGGAATTGGGATCCATCCTACCGAAAAACTGTTGTTAGTAACCCAACAATCTGTGTGAATTTAATTAACATCCAACATATTATAAATTGTTGGATGATAAGTATCAAGCTGGAACTGGCGCTTAAGAAAATAACAGTGCTTATGGAGGAGTGCAGCAGCATTCCAGGTTTTATGTGGTTTTATTTAATATCATCCATATCATTTTTACACTATTTTATAGACACATAATAAATGATTGTTGTCACCTACAAATGAAACCACCCACGTAGGAATTATGATTTATTTACTCGCTATAACAATTGTTCTCCTGCTAATAATAGACTCGTAAACAAACGTAGCAACCGATGAGTATATCGCGCTCAGCATCATTGCAAAACACATCATTTAAATAACGCAGGGAAAGCCTGTCACCGAGATGATAAATGGCATTCATTAAATTTGAGATGAAAGCAGATTCGCGCCATGAAAGCTCATTTTATACTTGCCTCTGTTACGTTTCGCGCTACTAAATCTGTGAACGCTACCTGTTCTTGTCGTTTTATAAACAGATTTCCCGCTGGTCAAAATGCCGTGAAACAGCTTTAAATAGACACTAAATCTAAATTAAGCTTCAAACTCCTTTTAGTGTATTATTTAAATCAAAAGAGGACAAACTCGATTCCATTAAATGGAGGCTTGTTTAACGGCTGTATACGATAAATCTAAACTGAGATATCTTTTGAAAATGTATTACGATTCAATTCACGATTCACTAACCTTTCCTTAATGTAAAATAACAAATTATTCCATCAGTGCCCGACAGACAGTTTCTTATCTCTTATTTCAGGGAACTGAAAAAAACTTATTTTCTTTGGTGAGTGAATTGCATTTTTATGTTTATTTCGTAATCTTGCAATTGAAAGAGGCCTTGGGGTATAGTTAGTTTTCTTGGGATACGTTTCCAACAAATCTAAGAAATAACCCAATCGAAATGTGTGGTAATATAAGCAGCGAATTGTTGTGAACGAAAATAACCCTTAAACCTTATTGTAACATAGTAATTAAGCTTGGAAATAAAAAGTAATTTAATCGTTAAAATTATAGTTTTATTTACTTTGTATAAAATCACACGATTTTCTTCTTGTAAAACGTAGAATACTTTTTTCCACTTAATATACTTTATCTGACACACTGAATCTAACCTATTGGAAAATAAAAAAGGGTTTATCTATTAACCTTGTATTCCATTATCTTCTTTCCTAAATTCTAGAGGAGAAGACGTAAAAAAGAGAAGAAGTGTTAAAAATATTATATAATCCGGTCAGAGGTTGAGAAATCTCATTTGGGAAATCCCCAGATATCCAGATATATCTGGAAACCCAACAATAACCCTTGATTTAATGCCCTTAAAGTAGATTGAATGACCATTCAATATTTGTAACACTAGATAACGAAAAATGGCGTTGAAATAACCGAATTGGAGATCAGATTTATTGGCAAATTGTATCGTATCGGTTAGTTTATGTATTTTCATGAAAAAAGGAATTATTTATTATTTGTTATGTGTACGATGATCAGTACCGATTTTATAGGGAAGAATCCAGGTGTAGCAGGGACGATTCATCAAGCGTCTAATGTATCTCAAATAATAACATAATCGATTTGAATGTTAATTATCAATTATCAATTGGTTTTCATCTCCGAAAAAGATTTATTTTAACTGTACGTTGAATAGTGTTAACATTCATATTTATTATAAGGGTCTATTTCCGCTGATCCGTCATCCGATGTCAGATTAATAATCGCGTCGTAAAAATATAAACGTCAATTTCCACTGGTTAAAATCTGTGGTACGTTTTAGCGATAATAATTGTGTCATTTTGTTGTTAAATCTAGTAACTTTAATAACATTTTGACAATTGGCGGCATTGAATTTAACCATACAGTTCGGTTTTTCTTAAAGCATAAATCGATTTAATAATTTCTGTGTTATAAAACTTATAAAAGTTTTGTGTGCAGAAAACTTAAATAAATTGATCGTGAATCATTCCAAAACACAAAAGAGTGAGGTTGAACAATTTCCGATGTAGTAATGTTTACGAGTGTTTTTTGTTAGAGATCTAACAATATTAAGCTTTTTAAATGCTTCTAATATTTGTAAATGTACTCAGTGCTTGAAAGAACTCATTACTTAAAGTGGTCATAATGAACATAACCCTTCAATCATAAAAAAATAACTTACAAGTATCTGAAAAAATAAATGCAGATTAAATAGGCCTGCTGACCAAGGTCTCGAAATTAAAGTAAAAGAAAAAGAAGAAATAATTCAAACCAAATTAACTACATAGACCAATAAATAAGTATTTGTTTTTACAATTTCTTTATAAACATCCTCTAGTCCATCCGATTTTTATCAATACTTTTGCTTCTCTTCATTCTAGACATTATTTCATTAGAAAATTTTCTACTTCGTTGTCCCATGTTTGTCTTGGTCATTTTCTCATTTTTTTTTTGTTGACGCCTTTGATTCCGATATTTTTTTACCTGCACTGAGTTGTTCGTTCTTTGAATACTATCCAAGCTGTCATTTTTTAATAAATTGTTTAACTGATTCTATCTCTATATTTTCTCGTATTGCATCATTTATAATTCTATACAATTTCGTTACTCTTCTGGCCTTTCTTAAGTACTTCTTCTCTGCTGCTCCGATTTTACTCTTTTCTTGCTTTATCAATATCCATAATTCACAATCCTAAGCTTTGTAAACATTGATCTAGTTTTTCTTAATACTTTTTTATTATGCACTTGTTTAAGGCGTAATAAAATTTATTTGCTTTCCGTATTCTACCATTTAGTTCAATCTCATGTTTTCCGGTTTCTTCCAATATTACCTCAAGTATTCAAAACTGCTGACCTGCCCTATTTTCTCCCCGTCTATTATGATTTTTATATTCTTTCTTTCTCCAGTTATCACCATTACTTTTGTTTTTGCTTTATTCGATCTAATCCCATTTTTTGTTAGTGCTTGACTCCATATTTTCAGGTTTTCACTCAAGTCCTTTTCATTTCCGTTATAACCGAGATTTCTATAGACAATATTTAATAGTTTGATCCTATTTTTCTTGTATTTCTTTTATTATTTCTTCAATGAATGAATATTTCCGATATCGAGTTCTTGCTTAATACTCTATTTCTAGTTTATTTTTAAATACTATTAATAGTGTTTATTAATTTTTATTTTACATTTTTCTTTACAGGCGTCCAAATTTTTCTTCCTCGGTACTCTATCTCATGCTTTTTCCATTTCCATAAAGGCTATATCGGCTTCTGTTCCTGTCGCTTGTAATGAAGTTTTTTTGTTGGTATGTCATATGTGGTATCTGTTTATTTTCCGTTAGAATACCCATCTGTTACGCCTGTGGTCAATTTTAAATATTGTAATATCAGTTAATTTTTAAATTTTCGTGCGCTAGCATAGTTTTGGCCCCACTAGAGTAAATTGTTAATATTTTTGGGGGAGAGGATTTTTGGACCTCCTGCTTCACTGTTTTTCCGTTTCTTCTGAAGAAGCAGATCGTAGTACCAAAAAGTGCAGTTTTGAAAAGTGTCTTGTAAAGAGTAAGAAATTATTTTGTTTTATAGTTCCGGAAATGTTTGCTGATTTTTTAGTGTTACATTATGTTACTTGATTTTTGATTTTTAGTGTTTCATTTTGTTACTTGATTTTTGGATTTTTGAATTTTATTTTTGGCATTTTAGATTCAATATTTGGTTTTTGATTTAACTACCAGTTTGATATTTTGTCCAGATTGATAAATATTAGTTTTTCTAGTTCATTTCTTTTTGACCGGCAAAAACCACTAGTTGTGACCGTTGGGGTAAAATTTGTACTGGATATTTATTTTTTACTTTGATTTATTGTAAATATATTTATTTTTCTAGTCAATACTTAAATTTTTTATTCTAAAATTTATTCCTACCCTTTATTCCATGTTTTTACCTGAAGAACAGTTGTTTCATTTAAAAAATAGCAACCAATCTCCAGGAATCGTAGAAAAAAACAATTAAAGCCTGTTTTCCACAACTTTCAAAATTTTGGTAATTTTTCAGTCAGACCCCTGGAATGACCGTATCTGGATCTGTTGTTACCTGGGCACCCTTATTGTTAATTTAACGGATCGTGTTTTCTCCACTAAAATTGTGTACTGCGCCATATTGTAACCCCCGCTTTTTCCAGAAACCGCTGAAAAAACGCGTTACACGGTAAAGGGCTGTCTTTGAACTCTTTTATTGGTAATAGAAGCAATAAGTCAAAATAATGGCCGAAAGTCGAAACGGGATTGATAAACTTAATAACACATTACCATATATCAAAACGGCATTAACTTTTCAATATATTTTAAAAATTAACACAATGTTTCTCTGTAAAACGTCAAATGTTAGAACTGTTTAATTAAATACCAACAATATTTTTACATATTACAATAACGCGTTACTTTTACTTTTCACCAATCAGAATAGAAAATATCTAAATACTCATTAACATTCTATTTATAGAAATGCGTGACTCTTATTTTATAAGAGCGATCGCAGAAAAAATATTTATCATTTTCTTAATCGGCGTAATGTTAAAAATAGAATTATTCTTCTTATATCACGCTAACGAGAGAGCGACCCCAATAAATTTGCAGATGATGTTTCAGCTTTCCATTTATGGGTAATAGGGATGTGAAAAAAGTTGATTGGAAATAAATTGGTCCTCGAAGTAGCTCTACCGCGTGATGGCAGTGCTGTCTAGGGAATATTTCCATATATTTTGCTGAAACGAAGCAATTTACTTATATGAAGAGTTCATTAACTCCTTTTGCAGGTGATGCAGGAACAGCGAATCTTCTGGGTGTAGTATAAGAAAATCGTTTCTTGAAGGTGAAGTTAGGTTCTATTTATAGCTGTGAATATGCCTCCCTAAATGGGATATATAAAGTAGTGAAATTTTGAAACCGCAACAGTACCAAAATTAGTAAGCAAGAATTTATTTAACAGAAGGTTATCCAATTACCTGTTTTTTCGTTATTCGTTTACTGTTATTGTTATTTAGTTAGTTTTATCATTTTGTATCATTTTGTGAGAGATTAGGAGAGTCTCCTTTTTTCGTTTGTATTTTTAACATTGTTGTTTTCAGTGTTGTTATTAGTTGACCTGAAGATGACCCTATAGGGTTTGATTTTGTATTTCATTGAATTTAAGAATTTATTTTATTAAAACCTAAGGTTTCCTCTTAATATCATTCAAAACAGTATATTATTGATAGCGTTTGTCAAGGGTGTGATCTACAGGTTGTGTAATTTTATTCCGGGCATCGCCGTATTTAGAATTCACATATTAAGTTGACCAAAAAATTGTGGAATAAATGAAAACGTTAGGTATGTGGCCACTTATGTAAATATTGAAACAGAAATAAAAGAAGATTGATGGTCCAACCGCTCTAAGAATTAGTTGTCATATTTCATAATGGAAATTCGTTGTTATATTGTTAAATAATCTGAACCGAGTGTGACGTCACGCTTATATTACTATCCTAATGAACATTCATAAAGTGAGAGGATACTAGATAGATCTTAGAAAATATATAGTGTAAGAGAGAGATGGAAACAGAAGGGGAAAAAGCACACAGATTTATACAACTTATAAAACCGCGGTAAACATAATATTAACACTACACTGATTATTTCTCCTTCTATCACCCTCTCTCTTTTCTCTCTCTCTCTCTCTCTCTATCTCTCTTTCTTTTCTTTCTCTCTCTCTCTCTCTTTCTCTCTTTCTCTCTTATATATATCCTAAGGCTAAAATGAATAGAAAAAAACATATTTATGTCATATGTGAACTTGTATGCGAATATGAACATGAAGTATTGATTATCAACCACTCTATCATTGCAATTTCATTGCTATTGAATTAATTTAGGCAGATACAGCCATGAAATGTCATAATAATCTGAATTGAAATATTAGCTTAGTGTGATGTTGAAGTTTGGACATACTGATTCACTAATAAAAAATGGTATGCACGTGAAAAATGTATTCGTGACATTTAAATTGAACCGGTAATCATAAATGTTGAAATTCTTTCATGAAAACCTTTACTTACTCTAAAAGCATTCTAACACTTTTTTCGTTATCAAAAGGATGAATCGACCACCTTCTACGCCATATTGTAGAGGTAGTAGAGATAAAGTTTTTTTCTATACTTTGGGCAAGTCTATAAGTAATCTTAATCGTAATTCTTCTACAGGTTTAGAACACATTGCTATTCGGCCTTTAAACATTATTTAAACCATTTGAATATAAAATGTAACCTCTACTAATAAAAATACATTTTTTATGAATTATATATCAAAGTGAATCAACGATTTAACTGAAATTTTTTTTTAATTACATTGGCAGTTGATCCATATATCCATTGGCTATGTTTGTGACTTTTAAAATCCATGCACGATATTCATACATATTCATACTACATCCTTGCCCAAGCAAGGATTCGAACCTGGAACCTCGAGACTGAATATCGGCTCACACCGAACGTCACATTTCAACTTATTTCGTATGAATACAATCAGTGACGTATGGGTAAAGTTGTAAAAATCCAACTCGATAATTCTGTTACTTTATGATTTTTTTAGTACCAATGCTGTTAAAATCTGTGCAATAACTTTACTAATACTATTAGTCTCATTTCAACAATCGGTTTTCTGAAACAAAGCCTATGTATAAAAGAATGGCCCACGTACTCCATTACTGCGAACATTACATTCTAAACATCATTATTTCAAATTCCCTATGTCCTTTTTCTTGTCCTGCAGAATGATCTAAAATTCAAAGGTATCAGACAATGAGCGTAACTCAATATTCTCCAATAAGTGTTACCATGTGTATCGAAAGGTTTAATTTCGTTGATTGTGAATGGTTCGTTTAACGTTGAAAATACGCGATTTGAGTATCCGGATATTCAGATCAAGCTTAATGAAAATTGTTGGCATTTGAACGTGCCTAGCGACCGTTTGATTGGCCGCGCATCGATAAAATCTTATTTGATATATGGTTTCAGGAAATATGATGCCATCCAGTAGTTATCGTTATTATTATTATGTTAGAAAGAAATAAAGATTTTTCTTAATTGTAATCAGTTAAAACCAAACGTGTGCGAGAGAGAATGGTCATGAACATAACTAGAGAGAGGGCAATAGACGGGAAAATAATTATTAGTACTGTTAATATTCTGGCTTATACTTTTTTTTGTCATAAAAAAACAATTTTAGTTTATTTGCAATACGTATCAAAAATGTGAATTATGATATGATGAATGTAGAATGAATCTTATTTTGTATACCTCTGTGTTAAAGGGTTTAATAACTACAACTATTGAAAAATATGAATAATAATATTTCGATTTAATTTATTTGACAATTTGACTATTGGTGAATTTTTTGTTTAAAATTAAAGCAGTGATTCTGTTTTAGTAGTTGTATAATGACATGGCAATCTGACAGTTTGTTACAATATGGCTTGTACCTATGTTTTATTTTTCTTTCTTAATATTTTGCTAATCGTCTGGTCCCACATATGTTTTGGTCTTTCTCTTATCTTTTTGCCCATCATTTAGTTTCCCATACACTCTTGACTTGAACTTTACTATGCGTTCCCATCATCCTAATTTTCGTTGTTCAATAAATTGTTCTACTGCTTTTATTTGCATCAGCCCTTGTTACTCCTTTTACCATTCTTTAGTAACTTATCTCTGGTGTATTTATCCTGCTTTTTCTCTATCAGATGATACCCATGATTTACGTCTATAAGTAAGGATTGGTCGGTATATCGCTTTGTATACTTTCATTTTTGTTTCCCTTTTCACTTCTTTTTATTAAGTCTTTTCATAAGCGCGTAATATATTTTGTTAGCCTTATCTATGATATTGTTTAGTTCCAATCCTTAACAACATCAATTTTTTTTTACTTTCTCTCAATTTCTACAAAACTCGGTAATATGAGTCTGAATCTGAAAGTCATGCATGAGTTATTGAAAATTGTGCAACGTTACTAATTCTACGCATACAAGTTATAAATCTTTAAGCCTTTGGACATATATTCAACGATACGCGCGATGATATCTACAATGAAAAATGTGGATATTGGCGAATATGTTCAATTGGTTGCGATCTTCAAGCGAAAATCCGAAGGATAGAAAGCCAAGAAATTAGTTGGTATTAACATAATTGGTAACAGATCATCAACTTCATTACTTGCAAACTCAGGAGCAGATTTATTAACAGTGAAAAGACATTGTGGCCGGTACAGCAATACGGTAGAGCCGAGGAATACATTGAAATATTCGTAGAAAATAAAAACAAATAGCTTCAAAAATACTGGGACACAAAAAATTTGCAAATTCCCCTGTCAAACAGTAGCCACTGCTCCTTCAAATAATAAAAAGATATGTTTGGTTTAATGCACCCTTCATCATTTACAACAGTAGTAATTTGAAAATGGCCTTTCAAGTAAACAGTCTTCGTCTGGAGTGAACTTATTTAAATATAAAAATGTTGTTATCAATATTCATAGTTTATTACCTAATTGAGTTATATAATGGGTTCATTATCCAGGCACTCGTAGATAAAATATGAACAAATGTTTCCTTTAGCGAAGAAATGGATAATTTAAATACCAATTATCTAACAACAACTAACAAAATTCCAGAATTTAATTCAGCGTAAATGTAAATAATATTCCCGTAAAAAATATATTTTTAATATTAATTACTTACAAAGCATTCCAAATCCGCTGAATATAAATATTAAATTGAATGGAGAAGGAGAACGAAATTCGGGCCCAAATTAGTAATCTAATTCTATCACCAGCGCGAATTTAATTTTATCAAAGGCTAACGAAAAAGCCATTCAAAACTACAAATGCTAAACTGAAGTTTCTTCTTTGTGAACAACTTTAAATCCCTTTTAATTGGTAAAGAACGATTAACTCGATGCATTTCACTTTAGACTCCAAAATAGCACTGGGAGGCGGACATTCATATACATGAAATGCTTGGATAACATGCCAATGTGGCCAATAAATAAGACTAATATGGTATTAGAATCATTCTTAAGACGTATAAAGGGTGTGTTGAACTCAAACTATCATAGTTAGTCTAAAGTCCAGTGGTGTCACCTACAACAGGCTTTTTTCAACCGTCCGCAAATAAATGATTCTGTTTTTTAATGTCACTAATTTTATAAATTATAGTGATTCGATATTTAATTAAAATTAAGTTCCACACATACATCTTTTAATTTTGAAAAGGCGGTTGTTTTATCCTTTCGGTCCTGTAAATGAGTAGTTTTCCATTTTCCTGGTACAGGTGTATAGAAACAAAGCGAAAAGCTCGGTGAAGCAGTTCCAATCTTTTCAGCAAAATAATTTACTAGCTGAGTGTGTGACCGTTTAGAGCAAGTTATGGACTATTTTTAGAACACTTTTAAATTTATTGCAGCTACAGTATACAAAAATAGTCTCGTAATGGAAAATATGGGGTATAAGACTCTTTAAAAATGCATGCAACGCACAGAAATGTATTAAAACTTCGAGAAGTTAATGTTAAGAAGCCCTGATAAATTTATATTTAAAAAAATGACTACTAAAATGAAACATACATTTTTTCTTTTCAGCTTTCATAATTATCAGGTATTCCAATTATCGTGTTTATTTTCCTGATTCGTGTACTCTTTTAATTAACAAAATAAACCAAGTAAATGGATTAATAGTAGAGAAATGCATTTAGAAATTGCCGTTCAATACTCACATTATAATAAATATATCGAATTACACCCTATCAAGGACTAAAATAAAGTGTATTAATTTTCCTGGAAAGATATTGCGTCACATTTCTTTTGTTCAATAGTTATTTACAATGATAGCGCCATATTACGACTAGCACTTTTTTAACATTATTGTATACGAACGTAAAACAATCACTCACAGTTATTTATAAATATCTTATTCAACTTTACTGGAGATTCTTTTTATAGACTTTCATCAGGCAATTATCTTTATAAACAGAAAGACATACCTTCGTTCCAGTCAAAATATCGCATTTTCTTACAATCTTACGTCACAGATTCGCAAGCAACAAATATAAGTACACGGGCAGTGTACTACCGGAATAAACAACATCGTCATTTGAATTTCATGTGTCGCGTCGAGCGGATTTAATTTGTTAGTTACAGAATTTGTTTGTCAATGTTTTGGGTAACGCTCTTAATTAGTGTTGTAGTTGTTTCCTACCTGTTGAGTTACAGTTATTAGTATAATACATTGTTATAAGGGGTGTTTGCGAACACTTTATATGCAACATCAAATTAAATTATTACAAATTAAATTGTTCGGATTGTAACGCCATCTATCTTGGCCAGACATTAAGAAATTTTAACATACGCTACTGTGAGCACTTAAGAACATATAGATTAAAATAACCAGATAAGTCATATTTTCGCAAAACACCCCATTGATCCCAAACACAAACCTACACTTAATAACACAATGGATACAACAGTGGAAGTATTTCATATAAGTGACAAAAAAAGAATAACTTCACTTTTTGGAAGAATATGAAATAAAGAAAAACCTAAAATTTCCTCAATATACAACTAAACTGGGAAGTTCAATTATCCCCTTTTGAAGTAAATAATAGGAACTAAATATATTTTTAGAAAAAGAAGAATATTGCTTAATACTGATTGGTTATCAGGTTTATGACATGAAATTTATTTGTTTTTTTTTTTTAAATCTGTCAAACTTCTTTCTGTCTAGAAAATAGAATTGTTAGATAGCGAAACCTAGGTAGACTTGAATACATATTAAAACCTTTTGGAAGACTGTGGAAATTCAAGATAAGTATTTATTATCTTTCCATATTAATTATGAATAATTTTCATAAAGTAAGAGTTGAAATAATGAATTCAAATATAACAAACTTAAAAATAGAAAACATTCTATTTCCTTCCCAATAATTTTTGGCAAGGAAATGTTTTATAATCTCCTTTCTATTAAAGGTGTTTACAAGGATTTCTGGCAATACCCTTAAACCAAACAGTGAAGCAATATTCTAGTGCAATGTACCCAAAAATAGCAAAAATAAAATCACTGGAGGAAAACGAACACATGATATGAAGGTTTGTGTTGCGTAAAAACGACGGCAGTAAAATTTCAGTTACGGTAAATTCTCTTTTCACTGTTGACAAATTTAAATGCATTCGCTGTTATTTACAGTAGACTGGTTAAATTAAATCAACATAAAAAAGCAATGCGAATAGTTGTTAAAAAATATTGTTTGTGTTTGTTTGAGGCAATATTTTGTTTAGTTATCGATAAATGTATAAATGTTCTGTTTGCCAATTGCGTGTTAAAAAAATTATATATTTAATCCTGAATTTTAGACGAATATCAATCAGTTTTGATATACAGGTTTAGAAAGTATCTAAAAGAACATAGGCGAAATTTTAAGGAGCGGGCAGCGATGTGTCCCCTCTCGACCGAACTAAAGGACGATTGCCGGTACGTTACTATCGAATTAACTGGAACGATGTTCAAAATTTTAATAATTCATAACGCGTTCTTTATCACTCGCATGGATTCGTATATGACCTCAAATATTCAGGTCAAATCTTTCTAAACCAAGTTCACTCAAAAATATGAATGGGACTAAATTATCCGTATTACGATCCATACATTAACTCATATTATTTATTAGGTTTTATTTATACTCAACATCTCTTTGATTTGTTTCATTCTATTATTTGAGTTAGCATATTTGCCTTTATGTACATTTTCTTCAGGTAGACTTTGATTTTCTCAAATTCTTATTTATGCTTTTCTTTCCACTCTCTTAATTAGGTTTAGGAGGGAGAAGACGATAAAATAATCTTCGCTTTTTGTTTTTTGTTTTTTGGTTAATTGTTATCGCAGTAATTTTTACGTTTTTTTTATTAAAATAAGATTTATTACTTAATACCTATAAAATATCTAATCTAACATTATTTCAATGGTTGCATCATATATATTTTTTGTATGAAGAACTTTCGAGAATCGTCTATTAATTTTCTGCAATTATTTTTAATGACTCCTATTAATTGGCCAATCAGTGGGGCTATAAATAGCAAAAGAAATTCTGAAATTAACAGCCTCAAATTTGATCGAAATAGAAATCTCAACGCTTATTAGGATTTGAGTAACTTTTTTATAAAATATAAAGTGAGAAAATGAAAAAAAATGGAATTACTTACAAAGAAAATTGCTGCAAAGTGTACTTTTCTCCAAATGTTATGGTTCGAAAGGAATTATATCGATGTACTGAAAATAATTTGATTGTTTTATAATAAGGCTTTAATTTCGATAAAATTTTAGGTTTAGATGATTTATTTTCATTATTCATGTTCCTATTTGCATTACAGCTGCCTAGGAAATACAGAAATAGGAACAATTTAAGAAATGAAATTACAAACGTTTCTTTGTGCACCATAAATAAATTTTTCCATTGTACAATTTACCAGTCAACATGAGATGATAAAAATAGACATATTGACTTCGAAATAATACCCTTGCGTGGGTTGAACATTGCAAACGACATATACACTTAAACTTAATCGGTATTAGATCATTTATAACGTAACAGATATATCAATTAATAATATAATTTAACAGGTCATAAGTGACAAACTATCTATATAATTTTGTTAAAGTTGGCCAGAGACTTATAAAAATCTTGGAAATAGGCAAACATGGCATTATTAGGATGGTAACGTGTCTCTCTTTAACTTTTAAGAATATTGTACTGAAAAAAGCTAATATTAATATAAATTTGATATTTGGTGTTTACCGAAAAGTAAGTAAAGCCGGCAACATCGCGACACTTGGATAACAGATAATAACCAAAATTAATAAACATTTACATAAACATAAACATATAAACACATAACACATAAACTTTTAAACAGTGGTTTTTTAAACGTTCTAAAAATAAGTTTTTATTTTAGTAAACCAAAATATTTAGAATGGTAGATTACGGGGGATGTAAAGGAGTGAAAAATGTATGATTTCTACCATAACTGTTTTAAGTCATACACTACACTTTCCAACAAACTTTGGGACACTGATACAAAACATCGCGGATTAAATTATTTAACATGTGATATTCTTGATTTAAATAAAATGCCATTTTTCAATGAATTATTGAAGATACTTTACGAAACAAAAAACGATTAAACGATCCGAAACATCTACAAATTAACACAATTTTATGATTCACCAAGTTCATATTCCTTGGTTACATGCCACATATTTTTATTAAAAGTGTGAGGTGTTGCCACGTATAGAATTTCGAGTCAAAGTTTAAAGTAAATCTTTTATTAGAATATTTTATTGCAAACGATACGTTCTACATACCATTTAAAAGTATGCATTATTTTTGCAGACACAATGTATAGGAAGAGTTCACTGAATATTTTAAACATCCATTTATCAATTACAATTTTTTATTGAACACAGAAAAACTAAATGCTTTTTAAACAAACTTTACATCCCGAAAGCAGAGTATTTTAATATTTTAGTAATAAAAATAAAAACTTATTATTTGCTCAAAATCAATTATTAAAATCTATTTCTATATGATATATCAGATATCTAAGTTCAATGGGTAGGAAATATTTTTGATAACAATGGGGAGATAAGAAAACAGCGAGCAAACGAAAACAGTTCTAGAGCAATAAATTCGTATCTATAAACTTTGGAGAACTGCAACTGAAAATTTAACCATAAAATGAATTTCCATAGAAGTAAAAGAAAAATTAATTCATACTAAAATGTCTTGTTTTAATAATAAGTCAAACTAATAAGCATTAACATGTATTTGCATCTAATATATGAGAATTTTTATCTTCTCTACGGTAAGGTGGGCAATGAAATTATTATTAAGTAATTTAAAAAAGTTTAAGAAGAAGCAAAAGATGAAAAAATTAACATATTTAGAAAGCCTCAATGTTGTAATACCTATTTAATAAAAATAATTCTAATCTATTCTATTTATACAGTTATTGATGTTTATTTGCCTTGAAAATGCGTTCAAATTGATATCTATTAATAATGTATCCGACTTGTTTAATTTTTTTTAATTTCAAAGGATTAATTTTAGTATAGCTACTATTTTGTTGATTTTTTCCATATATCTCTTAAAAATATTCATTTCTGAAGACCCTGACACGTTCTTGTCAACGTTAAGTTAGACCAGTGTGAAAATCTCAAAGCAATATGTATGCAGCTAGTCTTTTGTTTCTATTTTCTCATTAAATTCTACATTATCTTGAAACAATACAAAGTGCAAAGCTAAACTTGTGGATTCTAGAAACAAGCACAGGAGGCTTTCTTTGACAAAATATTTAAAAGTATGTATTAATTAGTCTTAGAAACTACTTTGAACTTTAAAACTAATGTTTAGTTATGTTTATATTACATTTATCTACATTATTTAAAGAAACGTACTAGTCTTTGAACTACATGGGTTGCTATTTATGTATTGAGAACTGGCAACACACACATTTTTGACAGTATTCGTACTCAGAACGTTTTGACGTGCGAGTACTATTGTGTTGTTTACAGTAAGTTGAAAATCTCATCTCGGCCAAAAAATGGAATTAACTCGCGAACATTTTCGAGCTACGATTTGTTATGACTTTCGACGTGGTGTAACTCAAGAATAGTGCATCAACCAACTAAATTCAACTTTTGGCGATGAAGCACCATCTAAAGCCAGTGTATATCGCTGCTACACTAAATTCAAACGTGGCCGTAGTTCGCTCACGGACGAAGTTAAAGAAGTTCTTCCAAAATCGGTCGTTGTGCCGGAAAACATCGATGCTATGAAAAAACTAATTGAAAAATATCGTCATGTGACATACCGTGAAATCGAGGCATGTTTAAGCATTAGTATGACCAGCATACATAAGATTTTGCAAGAACATTTGGGTGTTCCGAAGCTATCTACCCGTTGGAATTTGGGTGTTCCGAAGCTATCTACCCGTTGGATCCCACATTTGTTGACAGATGATCAAAAAAAGGCTTGTGTCGATTGGTGCCGTAAAATTATTAAAAAAAATACAACTGTGGTGCATATAAAGCCGTATACAGCATCGTTACAGGTGACGAGTCGTAGATTTATGCATATGAGCCAGAAAGAAAAAGCCAATCGGCAGTTTGGATGTTTCAATGTGAAGAAAAGCCAACAAAAGTTACTCGTTCTCGAAGTGTTAAAAAGCAAATGGTGGCGTGTTTCATCACGAAAACCGGTCATGTGGCAACTGTGGCTCTTGAAAATCAAAAGACCGTTAATTCAGCGTAGTATACGACCATTTGCTTGCCAGAAGTTTTCGGTAAATTGAGAGAAACCAATCCAAAACGACGAATCATTTTGCATTACGACAATGCGAGCTCACACACATCAAGTGAAACAAGCGAGTATTTGGACACACAAAAGATCGAGTTTATGGGTCGTCCGCCTTACAGCCCCGACTTAGCACCTAACGACTTTTTCTTGTTCCCACAAATTAAAGATAAACTACGTGGACAACGATTTTCATCGCCCGAAGAAGCGGTTGAGGCCTTCAAAAACCATGTTTTAGAGCCATCATCTTTTGACTGGACAAAGTGCTTTGAAGGATGGTTCAATCGCATGCAAAAGTGTATAAAGCTTAAAGGCGAATATTTTGAAAAACAATAAATACATTTTTGATAAAAGTCATTTGTTTGTTCCTTATATTCTCAATACATAAATAGCAACCCTCGTATGTCATCGCACTATCCAGAATCAATGTAATATTTCCTATAATAAAATATTTTGTTAACAGACTCCCTTGACTGTACTTCTACTTTTATTTTTCAATATTGCCTTAAAAAAATAGTAAAGATTTACTGAAGTAACAAACCCATTTAGTACCGGTCTAACGTCATCAAAAAATATAAAAGGAATGTAATAATGATGTCATATATGACTATTTCTGAAAAAATATGGCGTGATTCATTACCCGAAAATTTTCATTCACGCTTCTTGCTGTTCACTTAATTTTCCTGACTGTTAATCCCGAAAAGAGCTAAAACACAAAAGGGAACATTGCGGGGATATAGAAACGTAGAAACGTAAAAAGAGAACACAGTGGCGGTATTAAAATTAAAATTAATAATATTATTCTAACTAAAATGGAGGACAGAAAAGGATATGCGGCAACGGAGATTGAGGAAATTATATTAAATCTGTTTTTGTTTTCGTCAGCATTCAATGATGATCAAAAAACTGAAATGCTATAAAATAGGCTTCAGGAACATAGAAACGGTAATAGGATTATAGTTGTTTGTATTGGTTAAAAAAGATATCCTTAAATAAAATTTTCAAATCTATGCCTAATTAGATAATAAGAAATGTATATTCACTGATAAGATCAGAATATCTAAAACGCAATAAAAAAATCTATGATAAAAATCATAATGTCCAGATACTTTTCTTATTCTTTCAATGTTGTGATTTACACTGTAATGCAAAGATCGAATCGAATTGAATCGAAAAATCGAGGACGCCACTGGGGACAAAAAGAGACAGATAACCCATTTGAAAACAGCCGCCCACGAGACACATAAACGGTTCCAAGGATTTTCGTGGATGTCGTCATCGCTGGAACATTTCCAGCTAATGACGTCACGGGATAGGGGAACGATGTTATTCTGGGGATGGGATCCGAAATTCCCGAGGGAAGGATTCGAAAAAGAAAACTTTGAAAAGAATTTTTCTGCATTTGCATGTTACAACTGGTTCTGTTTTGTTTGTCCTTATTTCTTTCATGAATAGATTTTATTGAAAGATACGTTTTCGGTACACAAAATTGACTGTCAGTGTTGATGTTGACAATTTTCTTTTTGGAGGAAAAAAAGACTCGTGTGAGTGACTGCCTATTAAAAATATTGTTAATGAAAAAAATATAAGGCATCACTAGAGAAACTCGTATGGTAAATAATAGAAGCTATAGCTAAGCTAATGGCTAGATGAGGTAAAAAAAAACATTTCAAGTAAATGACATCATACAATTTTAACTACACACTTCTTAACTATTAAACTCCAAATAATTAATTTTAGAACCAGTTTTGTTACATACGATAGAGTTTACTGCTTGTTTGTTTACGTGGGTGACATCCCTAACATTATTTTCATTGAAGTCGTTAAAAATAAGATATTGGATACTTACGATGAAAGGCTCATAAAGAAAACTTTTTATGGCTTACCTGAAACAAGAAAAAAACTTAAATTACTTAGATGAAAAAGTTAAAGGTTCATTAAATATTTAAAAGGACAACTTGATTAAAGAAAGAAGTTGCAGCGCAAAATGAGTTTTAAAATAACCAGAAAGTTCGTTGAAGGTAAGCACGTAACTCGAATGGCTAAAGCTTTATATAAAAATATGTTTTAGAAATAATGGAAGGTCAAGGTTTCCATACAGACTTTAACAAAACTCTATATTTAAAATCAACTTTAAGCACTGCGTTAAAATTACGCACTCATGCCAACATTTTCGAAAAAATGATTTATTAAATTATTCAAATTTTTCAAGGTTCAATAGAGTTTCTGTTAATCTGATTTCTTTGTAAAAAAAATCTGTGATATGCATCCCAATCTTTTTTTTTATACAATAATGTTCATTCAATATATAAAAAATGACAACTTCAAAGCAGTAAAATAAATTATAGTTGTGCTATCATGCTGCAGTTGTTTTCGAGTTTTCATTGTGTAAATTAGTTTGTACTTACTTGTACTTACTTTTCCTTTACTATTTTGTAATAAAAAGCACAAATACGGTTATTTGTTTTACTAATTTGAAAGCGCCCTCTAACGAATTCTAATTTTCCCAATTGAGTAAAACGTTTACAATTAAAATACCGAAGCTTCAGAATTTTTGACTGTTTGTATTCTGAGATAATTAATACCAAAGTATGTAATTGGATATTACACAAAGAAAATATCTTAAAAGAATTTAGAAAGAAAAACAGGAGATTATAAATATGTTCTTAAATGAATTTAAAAAATAAAAATAGCCCTTCGCATTTAGTATTCGAGATATAATTCTTTCTGGCAAAAAATTTAAATTAATATACAGTATGGTCCAAATGAAAGGAGTAAATCCATTATTTCGTAATTCGGCGATTTTAGGGGAAAATCCTGAAACCAGTCGATTTTAAATTTTAAATGGGCACTTCGTCAGATCACCTTTTTATTTTTGATGTCATCTCTGTGAGCATTATGACGTCATCAATAAAAAATTTTAATAGAGAAGTGGGTCTTGCAGTAAATCAATTGAGAGATCGTATTTCGCATTGTTTAAAATTTTTATTGATAACGTCATCAAGCTCAAAAATAAAAAGGTAATCTGACCAAACGCCCATTAAAAAATAAAAATCGACGGATTTCAGGATTTTCCCCTAAAATCACCGATTTACGAAAAAATGAATTTATTCCTTTCATTTGGACCATACTGTATATATTTTCTACTTTTATTGAGAGCCAAGCACACAATGCACTTACACAGGTTCAGAAAGTACCTAAATGATCATAGGCGGGACGTTACTAGCGAATTGACTGGAACGATGTTCCCACCTCGATGTATCCCTACTTCAAGATATTAATAATACGTCCTTTCTCTTTCATTACGCGTTCTTTAACATTCGAATAGATTCGTGTATGGATAGAAATATTGAGTCGGAAATCTGTATATAAGAATGAATGAAGAATCTAAAGCAGTTTAGCAGTTATGGATGGAATTTTATAGAGGCCTTTTTTAAACCATTAGTGCAATACCATTAATAAAATATTTCTATCTTTCTATTTGTCGCTAAATATTTAATCGAACGATTTCTCTTAATTCTTTTTTACTGCATTGCAACGATTTAAAACGATAAAGTTATTTTTTTATTTTAATAACATTTAATATTTTTCTCGTTTTCTATGCTTTACATCTTTTAGATCTTTTGTTTGAATCTTTGATGTGAACTCCTTCCTGCAAATTCTTTTTATGAGATTGGGACAGTGAGTCTCGTAAAATATCAACCTTCGTAGCGTAGATACGTTTTACTTACAATGTATGTTTATCGATTTAAATGCTCGTAATGATGAGGCGGTTTGTATAGAGAAACTATATACATCAAACGTCCAAATTTAAGTGTTAAGTGGGTAAATATTTGGATAATTTGTAAACATTCCATAATGTATTTATTCAACTTATGTAGTGATTTTTTAGCCAATATTTGTATTATGTTTATTTTTTAATGGAAGCCTTTTATATTTTTAAAATATTTAAACTAATTACCCTTCGTTATACGATATTTGATTGTTTGTGAACTAGATCTAAATATAGAAATAAAACAGTAAATATGTTGCATTCATTGTTGAAGATTTCTAATTTTTATATTTTTTTAGATAATGTTCTGTATTTAAACAAAATAAAATTGTTATATAGAAATAGATTTAGTATCAGCAAGTAAAAAAAAAAAATCTCCTTTTTCCAATATTGGAATCATCATTAGGTAATAGTCATTTCATCCCTTGTTTTTTGTATGTATACTAATAAAATAGATAGTATCTATAATAATTAATTTATTTGAATATCTTGTTTACTTAAAATATTGTAATGGTCTAAAAAAAAGTGATATGTACTTTTATATATCATATAAGTATATAATAGTATAATGTAAACACATAAATAAAATAAAAAGTGGTTAAAACAATATATAATAGCAATTTGAATGATTATACAAGAATTCCGAACAGAGATAATAACTATACCTATAATTTATCATGACTGTCCTATATATGTAAATATATAAATCTGAAATATAAATTAATGATTTTTTATGTAATACTTATAAATCTTGAAATAGTCAAAATTGTGTCAAATTAATGGAAAATTGTTAGTTAAATATTGCTCACTATTTAGAAATATCTAAGAATCCAAAACTTAAAATTATTACAAAATGAAAGTAGTTATACTATCAAGATGCAAGTAAAAACATATTTTAATTATAAATAGTTCATTCTTTGGATACAACAAAATAAGTAAAATTCCCGTCATTGTTATTAATTATTATTAATTGTCAAAACTAAAAAAATTTTTCATAAAGAATTCTATGATTTCGAAAAACTATTTGAACTCCGTAAGAATTTGAGACCTGTTAGAAGAAACATCATTGTTCGTAAGAAATATATTACTTAATCTCAATTTCAATTTTATTAAAAAAAAGCAAACAAATTGAAAGTAACTGATATTACCTGTTGGTTGAAACCTTGAAGCATTCAGTTAATGTTGTTAATTATTATAAAGACAATTGTATATAAAATATAACCCATAAAATGTATAACGTACAAAAAGGAAACATATAAGAAAAAGACAATAGTGTTATCAATAAATGTCAATTAACCTTACGTAATGTGGGTGGACTCCAATAAGAGAGTAAAATTTGGAATTTTTAGAAATTTGGAACGAGTTATTGATAATATTTATTTGGTCAAAGGGCGTGATTTGACAGAAAACGAACTGATAAGCAAGAAGAGTTGGACTTTTACTTATTGAACAAGACACAACAAAATGGTAACTGTTATTGATTTACTTTTTTTTAAATTTAAAAATAAAATTAGGTTATTATATTTTATTTATACTGGTATTGTTTAAACCATATTTTTCTTTTGAACTCACCTAGAGATTATTAGTCAATTGCATCTCATATAATAACACTAAAATTATACCGTTCATAATTATAAATTATAAATAAAACATTACTATCATAAAATTAAGGAGTCCATTATAAGATATTATTAAATAATAAAAAAAGTTTATTTTTATATTCATTAGAATGTGTTAGAAGTTCAATGTTGTTAACGCGCTCAAGTCAAACTTTATTTGACACTAAAAATAATAATAATTAGTTCTTTTTGTATAACCCTTAGAAACATTCTATTTTAGTAAAGATATTCAACACTTAGAATAATATTTTTACTTAAAACAAAAACATTAGTTAATTAGAATATTATGATGTTTTCCAGACAGATTTTCATACTCCTAAATCAGGAAACGTTTTATTCTTGAATAAAATTTTATAACGGCAGGAAATGTCATTCTTCACAGTACAACTCAGATATTCACTTCTTTTTAATAAAAACTTCTTCCTTAAGATGTTCCATGGTCTCGGAAATTGATAATCACAATTTTCAAGGTGGAAGTCTTCTCGTAGGAAGTAATTTATCTTTTTGCTTTAAGGCGTCTACGAAATGCCTGAGATTCTCAGAGGCGTATTCGGCAATATTTCAAAGAAGATTTAGTGAGCATTTCAACAAAATAGTGGCTCTTTTTTAAGAAAATATTAGTATTTCATATAAAACTTTATAAAATTAATCTGCCTTCATCATCCCATTTTTTAATTCAATTTTTACATCCCACTATAAAGTTTTTGTCTGTATTTCCTTTGTTCTTTTGTACAAGTAGGTAATCGCAGTTATTTTGGGTCGACTGAATTAATTTTCGTCCAATATCTTCTCCATTTGGCTCTAATGTGGTAAAGTGGATTAACCAAAAGAAAAATTTTGTCAGGTAAGATTTTGAATTTCTTTTGGTTAATCTGCTCACTTTATTTTGTGTTCTTTGAAAAAACTTTTGTTTTAATTGGTTCTAACTGTTCTTAATGAAAATTACCTGTGTGGATAATATTTTTAGTCAAGACTGCAGTTTTTTATTAAAGATGAAGGAATATATTCAAGTTTTATGAAAAATCAAGCATGCCTAAATGAAATCTGATAGTAACGATATATTAATTCTAACAAACAAAGACATCTCATTGCAGTGCAATGTAATATTGACTTTACTAAGAACTACATTTCAAAACGTATTTCATTCTTTCGTATTCAAAGAATAATAGAATGAGGGTATATCGTATTTGCATTTGATACATCCATATTTTTAAAACTCAAATGTTTCGCAGCTACGTTATTGGTTATTTGTCTGGAATAAATAAAAAGAAATTATACACTGAAAGTCGTGCAGAAGTGTTAAATATCATATTTACCATTTACTGATCTCAAAAGTTACATGTCTTTTATTTTTTACCTTCGAAATCTAAAACAGGTTTTGGCATACTTTGGCCTCAGATTTATTTTTGCTTTGTCCCTATGTAGACTATTTTTCACAAAATTTGACCGTGAGAGAAAATTTAATGCTCTACAAAATTGTTTTTACGCAGTTGCTAGAAATATATTGTTTTTCTCATATTTCATGAAACTACAATATAACAAATGGTCAATTCCGTGGGAAATTTTTTTTTAATAATTTAAATGAAGAATCCAAAAAACCACAAAAACTTAAGATTTATAAAACTGGTTGTGGACTCAGAAGTTGTTGCAGGCCTTAGGTCATTAATCATTTTCTTCTTCTATATTATTATTATTATTATTATAAGAAAGCTGTAAAAATACTTTGTGTGAATGTTTATATTAGAAATTTTTGTATTGTTTAAAAAATAACCAAAGTTAAAAAATTAATTTTTGCATTTAGTGAACTTGCAGATATACTAAAATTATGTGACGATACTAAAAATAATATTGTCACTGTTAAAGACGACAATATTTTTAAGGAAAATTCTGGGTCTAAAGCACCACTTAAGTGAACCCGTCGTTAACCATTTTCTTCTTCTTTATTATTATTCTAAGAAAACTTAAAAATTATTTTATGTAATTGTTCATGTTTAGACATTTTTAAACTGTTTAAATAAAATATTAAATCATCCTATTTTAGCCATAGCAGTCATAAATGTCAAAAAATCAATTTTTAGTTGAAAATGTTTCTCTCAAACATCTTAAATTGGAAACACGAGTTATTTTGAAAGAAATGGTAGATTTATTACACAGAAATTTCCCAGTCCAGTAAAAATAAGAAATTAGCTTAGACCAATATAAAAAGATGGAGGAAAAAGGGTAAATTTAAATAATATTAATTGGCACTAGTAGAAAAAGCACATTACGCAACACGAGGAGAAAAATTCTCCCTCGTTTGATAGAGCAAATTTCACACTCGTGAGAAAAGTCCCACTTTCCTCACCTGTTGTAAATATTTATATTTGTGCTCTTGAATATGATAAAATAAATAAATGGTTATGTGTAGAACATTATAAATCTATCGATTAGAATCACAAGCAGCCTGTCCTAACTAATAGTCGGTGAAGGCAAAACATTGATAATATTTATATTCTAAATGTCTCATTTATAAAAATTGATGTTTCGTTAAAGGCTAATCGTTTATATATGCATCATATTCCTTGGGCAAGAACTGTCTTGTAATACAATACGCTGTAATAAGTAAAATCGCGTCTACTATCGATTAGTTTGTATAGCTTGACGCAATATCATTGATTTTATCCAATGAAAAATGTATACCTGCAAAGTATTGTCGCTGAAGATAATTTCCACTAAAGGAGCTTACGAAAATTTATTTTTTTATACAGTGAACGGTTAAATTGTGGATTAAGATCATTATTTCGAAAACCGTTGAATTTTTAGGAAAATCCCGATTTTTGTTATAAAATACCCATGTTACGATTTACATAAAGTAGTAATGACGTCACCGGTGTTGGTGTAATGAAATAATTTTTAAATAAAAATCGAGGTCTTATGATACCGCATTTGAAAGGGATTTTAATTCTCTATTTAACGACATTACATTTTTAACTAAATTATTTTGTACAAAAATAGGTAAAAAGAATAATGGACACAAAAAAGTGCTCTCAAAAACACCGAATAAGTTTTTTGTCAAATGTTAATTATCAATCAAAGGATAGTGGCACCGTAAGTTTAATATCTATTGTGGTAAATGTTTTGATTTTGTGAATTGTCATTAGTTGTCAATTTTCTACTATTTACTTTTGAACAGTAAATTATGGCTCACCTAAGTGAAATACAACGCAAGAGGTATGGAATTTATTTTATGCAAAATATCCAGACACCCCCATCAGCCAATCAACAGTAAGTAAAATCGTAGTAAAATTTAGAGAAACTGGGCATGTTAAACACAATCCAAACGACGGGCGTCCTAAAATTGATGACAACGTGAAACTTGATATTTTATTAAATGTAGACAATCCTCACAGTAGTTCAAAACAAATTGGTGTAGATACTAAAGTTTCTCAACGATCGGTATTACGTATTTTAAAAAAAGAAAAATACAATCCCTACAAAATTCGACTACATCAAGAAATAAACGAAGACGATCCCGATCGCCGACTGCAGTTTTCTGAAATTATGCAAGATTTATGAAACCGCAATCCACGTTTCATTAATCAAATTCTTTTTTCCGATGAAGCCACATTTTTTTTACATGGTACAGTGAATCATCAAAATTGCAGATATTGGAGGCACACACGAAAAATCCTGAGAAAGTGAATGCATGGGCAGGGATCATCAATAACAGAATCATTGGCTCTTTTTTCTTCGAAGAAAATCTAACAGGAGAAAGTTATTTAACTTTTTTGAGAATCGAACTTATACCTGTCCTTGCAAACATCTTTCCAAATGCCAATGATCCAAATTTACCTAATGGAAATATTTGTTTTCAACAAGATGGAGCCCGTTCGCATTACGCAAGTGGCGTACGTAAATTTTTGCCGGGAGGTCGATCGGAAGACGAGGTTTTATAGATTGGCCAGCAAGGTCGCCGGATCTATCACCTCTAGACTTTTTCCTGTGGGGTTATATAAAATCAAAAGTCTATGTCAATAGACCACAAAACTTCCAAGACTTGAAAGATATAATTAGGCATAAAATTAACCTAATTTTTCTAGAAGTCATTCCCATTGTACTTGATGAATGTGTCCGTAGCTTTGCAAATTATCAAGAAACTGATACATGGCATTTCTACATTTAGTTTAAAATAATTTTTATGCGAAAGTTGTTTACTTTAATGATAAGATTGTTAAGATAAAACTAAATTGAAATCAAGGTAAAATGGACCAAATACCCTGTATCTCGGTAAAAATACTTGATAGACAAAAAATAATGTATGTAAATCTAAAGTATGTACAGTTCACTGTTATTTATAATCGGACTAAAACGAATTATTAACCCATTTTAAAGATTTCATTGCACTGGAAAAGTAAAATTCTAAACCACATCTAATTTAGTTTCGAGATAGTTAGTTAATAAGATAAATGAAAAATTATTATGATACATACTGTATATGTAATATTGAAGTTTTCTGGGTTAATCCAGTGTGTATCATAACAAAATATGTTTTTCTATTTCTTTTTCTTTGAACCGTATAGATACAAATCGTTGTAGACAAGTTGCGTTTATGAGATTTGTACGAGATGTACGAGTATGTATGTTTGTGTGTGTGTGTTATAAACAGGCTCCCTAGGGCCACAGAGTCTGAAGAAATAAAGTTATATATTCTTGAAATATCACATATTCTAGTATACGCTGGAGTTTTTATAAGTCTATGTGAACTTTAGTATAACTCTTGTCAACCAGACGTGAAACAATAAAAGATTTTGACGTTTTTCTTGAACATTTTACATTTTTAACAAAGATGAGAGAACCAAGCTTTGGAAATTTTGTATAGGTTTTCTATTTACAGGCTTCGATAGGCAATATCACATAAATTCGTGATGGTTTATATAGGGTGTTTAAGAGGTATGTTGTATTAGATGTGAAAAATGAGGGGAAAACTATTTAAATGTCTCTATCTTCAATAGTTGATGTAAAATAATCAAAGATAATTAAGTGAAGAAAGGGTATTTTCTTTTTGATTAATTGATTTAAACAAAGGTACAAAAAATCTTAAAATTAATTAAAACTCAACAATCACCTCAGCATCTAAATGTTTCTAAATTATAAGCTTAAAAATTTGAAAAATATAAATATAAATATGTACTTCACACAAGAATTGGGGTTGATTATATTTGTATTTTTCTTTAAATAATTTTCCATTAAAACAGCTTCCAATCAGCATTTACAAACTAGAAAAGTAAATACCTTTTAAGGCAAAAACAATAAAAAATAATAAACTAATAATTAGGTTAGTTATGCATAAGCAGATTACCAAACGTTTCTCAAATTAAATTTATTTCACTTATTTTTTGAATACAGTATTGAAAGATCTTTAAAATTTTCAATAATTCAGATAAGAGTTTTTATTTGTTCAGCAACGTTTCGACTATATATTTGGTGTGTTTCAGGCTAAAAATATGGAACTCGTATACCCATGAGGTACATAGTGCACTAAATATTCATTTTTTTCCAAAAATACAAATATTAAAAATTAAAAATAGAAATTAATAAATACATTATTACCATTAAATTATTTTATTTATCTTACTAATATAAACACACGATTTTTTCCACAATAAAGAATTCTTCCCCTTACTCATAGTTTTTCTTGTCGGAAGTAAACCAGAAATACCACGAACCTATTCTTTATTAAATTTATTAAATCAACATGGGTTCACAAATGACAAGTCAACAACTACAGCCATTATTTCATTTTATAATGAAATAATTTAGTTTCTAGAGGCACAAAAAATCCCAACAGGGCATTTGACTGCGTCAATCATGAATTGTTATTGAAAATATTATATTCATATGGAATCCGAGGTGTTGCACTCGAATGGATTTCTCATTTCTAACAGATCGAAAATAATACGTATTTTTAATAAATAGAGAAAAAATATCATTTCTAATGTTAATTCAACACCTCTCAACATAACCAAAGGTGTTCCCCAGGGATCAATATTAGGACCGACTCTGTTCATTTTATACGTTAATAACGTAAACCGATTTATCAACAACAACTTCTATGTTGCATATGCAGACGATATCTCCATTGTAGTTTCTTCAAAAGATTAAAGTACTCTAAAAAGTTCTTGCCGTACAACCATTGAAAATATCTCATCCTATTTTAATAACTTAGATATATTTTTTACCATCAGCAAAACAGGGGTTATTATAATAATTTTTCAATTAATGTGGGAAATAGTATCCTTGAAACTACTCGCGATAGTGTCCAAATATTAGGTCTATATATTGATGAAAAGTTGAGCTGGAAGTTCCATTGTGAGAACTTAATTTCAAAAATTAATGAACTCAAATTTCTTTTCCTCAAACTATTTTGGGAATAAATCAACTTATTATGGTGTATTTTGCACAAATTGACTCACAACTCAGATATGGTGTATGCTTGTGGGATAACTTTGGTAGTGCCTCAAAACTCTTTGTTACACAAAAGGGAATAATACGATGCATGTTTAACATTTCTCAAAGAGAATCAATCTTACTTTAAAAAGTTCGGTATTCGTACACTCCCATCTCTATATATCTATGAGATTTGTGTATATCTTTATAAAAACTTGAGTTTATTCGAGACAGTTAATGACATTCATTCTCACAATATAAGACAAAATAAAAAAAATGTATTTACCCTTTGCCACGCTTAAATTAACTTCCACTAGTCCTAACTTTATAGGTCCAAGATTTTACAATAAGTTGCCATCATCTGTTAAAAAAGCAAGTAAGTTGTCAATTTTCAAAAGAAGATTAAAGATAAATGATTTTATAATATTCTTGAATTTTTAGAATAACAGGTATCTAGTGTTATTTCTTAATCTATTAATTTTTTTTTCTCTTTTAATATTCTTATATTTTAACAAAATTACTTAATTGATGAATCGTATACAATTGTATAGATAATAAAGTACTATTATTATTATTATTATTATTTATATCGGTAGGTAAAAGAAACGCTCTCCAACATCAATTATTAGAGGGCATAGTTTATAAAAACATAGTTTAAGTTAAAAATAATATTATTATACTTACTAGTAATAGTAGTAAAACTTAAAGTATTACAGGTTAGAAAACAAAACAAGTGTCAGGTAGTAAGAGTATTAATTTTAACTTTTATACGAAAACCCACTATGACCGAAAATTACTATGCAGGTATTAATTTAATTGACTTAATTTTCCCTTGTAACTGGAAAACCAAATGATTTATAAAAAACTGTATACGCACTCAGTTTTAGAGTAAAATTGTTTTAACATATTAACTAGTTACTTTTATCTATTTCTTCTAAGCCACATTATATACTAAACATCATAGAATTATAGTGGTTTCAATTAAAGGAAATATAACACGTCCTCTATAAACGTGTTCTCAACATACTTAAAGAATAATTTAAGAAAATACGTGCTGAAAACTATGAAAATGCAACCAAATAAAAATTATTGAAACGGAATGTTTACTGAACATTTCAGTTTTATGAATGATATTGAATCTGATGAAAATTGAATTATTTTAAACAAGTAAAAACAATATATTCCACCCCGTATACTTTCGAGAACGTTCTATATCTCTAAACTCTCACGATTCGCCCTTTCTGAATCCCAATCAGAAATAATGTATTAGAATTGGCAAATCAAATGTACAACACATATTTTCTCTCTATTCAGAAACTCAATATAAAGTTGTTAGTAATTTAAGTATTGAAGTTAATGAAAGTTTTTTGTGCCAATTCTGTTAAAAACAAGATTGCCCCGAAGTGTATGTAGTTATTCAGAATTTGTACCATAATCACTGGTTACAATAAAGAAGAGTTTTGGTTCGTTCAAGTTTAGCCCACATAGAATTTATATGTGCAAGAAGTGTAATAAAGATTTACAGACTTTAGAAGATCATTGCTCCCACATACAAATTTCTACAATAATAGTGATTAAGAATAAATTATTATTTTCAATCCGAAGCATACAATTTAGAAAACAGATGAAATCGTTTAAACAGAGCAAAATAAACGATTCTAAATTTTATTTCTCGTAACTTGAGTCTTATAATTTAAACAAGTGTCTGTAATATAGTTTTAAATTTATTTCATTGTTACACAACCTCACTGGAAGTTTTACTTCAAGTTCTTGGCAAATGATCATAATCCTTTTGTTAATATTAAAAGGCCGCAATGTTTCAAATAACTTGTTGGGTATAATATTTTTTGTGGATTACTATTAATTCTAGTTTAAACCTCAAATAATGCAAAGAGCTGAAATGTTTAATTTAATACAGAGATGCAAATATAAAAGAGACATAACCCTATTTACCAAAAACGGAAATATCTCTCAGGTTTCAAATTATTCAGTATTAGCCTCGGGCAGATCGGTGATAAATTGTATAGGGAGAGAAAAGCAATAAAGTGCTAAATTTATATTTACCGTAGATCTTTACAAATGGTGATGGTGCAAACGATTTTAATATACGTTCACCGTCACGTAAAAGATTGACCAAACTTAAAAAATATTTGTTTTTACCTTTTGTCTTAATTTCCTTTTTTTTTAATAATAGTTGCACAGGCTCTTGCATGGATTCTAGAATATTTTCCATTCAATAAGTACCTGAAAAGTTCCAGAAACCAAGAGTATATAGAGGGAAATCATCATTGGGAAAAGGCCACCCCACGTAGGGCGGAAATAAGTATTTTGGAAGCAAAAATATAATTTCTTGTTAACTGCTCTTGTTATCTACAAATGTGTAGCAAGTGAATAGATTCCAAATATCCTTGTACAGGATGTTCGAAACATTTGAAACATATTGAATGATTCTTATGCTAAGTACGGCCCTGTAGTCACATTTTGCAGTAGTCTGTATTTGTCAAAATGCAAACTCATATCAATTTTTGGGATGCTTCTCAGCCAGAAAATTAACAAAAATCTCTGCGATACCATTTCATAACCCTCAAAACGCTAATAAATTATATTTTAAAGGTAAAATTTTAGAAGTACAATTGTCTGCAGAAAAATAAAAAGTAGATGTGTAGATTCAATTTTTTCTGCTCTTTCGAATTATAAAAAGCAGTTGTTTATTGGATTTTCTTTTTGGTAATAATTTGATAGATTTTCCAGGTAATGGTTGTCTCTATATTTAGGAAAATTAAAATATTTGTCTATATTTACAACTTCCAATTGAAAAAATTTGTATATATTGAAAAGTTAAGTTCAATTATTGGCAAATCACCCTCAATATGAAACTAATAAAAATTATTGGCTGGTGTCGCTAGAAAGGCAGACAATTGCAACTTCCTAACCAAGGAAATTTCAAAAAGAGACTGTTGTAGTCCTCCATAAAAAACAGCTTCACTCCAGCGATTTTACTAATAGAAGTACAATTTCTCATTTCTAACCAAATAGTTGAACTTTATAATAATTTTTGTAACTTAATTACAAATTATACGGAATTTTCATTCAAAGCCAACATTGAATCATCTAAATTTATATTATATTATAGAAAATAGTTACATATGATGAAAACGTAGACTTTCTTTTTCAGTTTGCATCTAACTAAATTGTCAGGATTGGAACGCCATCTATCTTGATCACACACTTAATTAGATGGATTAAAACAACCAGATAAGTCAGATTATGCAAAACATGTCATTGACACAATCCTACACTTAATAACACAATGGAAACAACAGTAAAAATACTTCATATAAGTGACAAGAAAGAAGAACTTGATTTTTTTGAGTTATTTACGCTTATAAAAAAATGTCAATCTTATGTCAAATCTTGAAAATGCTATAGATAAATAGGGAATCCTTAGTCGATTCAATATAACTTAAAAAGATTTTTAATACTGTGGACATTCAGATAAGCAAAATTTATCTTTTCATATTTGTTTAAGAAAAACCGTTGGCTTTAGATTAAATTCATGAAACTTCAATAAAGACCATCCGCAAACAGAAAAAAAAAGAAAGAATCCAAATAAAAAATAAAAAAATAAAAATTTGGGAAACAGAGCTCTTTTCTGGACAAGTATTAATTTAAAGTAAAATATCCGATGGTGACCTTTTAACTAAAATTACTGTATTCGTAATTTCTGCATATATTTTAACGGTAGAACTAAAAATAGCCATTTAATACCGACAAAAATCAGGGGTTTATTAAGGCATTGTCGGCTTAAACTACGTCTAGCGTGTGTGATAATGAATTCGTGGGTAATGGACTCGTTTCCGGGAATTAGACGATATTCTCGAAGGGCCACAAAGGCCGTCCTTATCGGTTTTAGGGCGGAGTGGCTGCTCGCCTGTTAAAAGGCAAATATTTATGCTTGTTTTGAAAGAAGTTGTTTCTTGCAGTTTATTTTGTAATTGAACGAAGGAAAGCAACACGTAATAAAATATGTGACACCAGAAGATAATAAAGGAAAACAGAAGACGCAAAACATACAAAGAGAATGAAAAATATTTCCTAAAACCACTAAATTTGTACTGAGAATAAGGACAACAGTAACACGTAAGAAAGAGGAAATGATATAATAGCCGAAAGAGAAGGAAGTGGATGTTAATAAACAAAAATAACATGGTAAAGCAGACTCATCACCAATAGTTATCTTGTACCTAATTATTTTTGTATTTACTTCAAAATGATTAAAGAAGTTATTTAACTATCCAAAACAAACTTTTTATTTTTCTATACATTACACTACTCCATTTCTTGGCAAAATAAATGCACCATCTGTGGCTACAGACCTACCAAACTCTTGGCCAGTTTATTTCTAACCTAATTCGTCTCATCCAAACATTGCTCATGACCATCCTGACCATTTAATGGAAAACTTATCTGTAATTTATACGGAATCTTTAGTCAGCAACATAGGCGTACTAAAATAATTTTCAATCATATATTTCAAATATATGAAATAGATGAGAATATTTTGAAATAGGATAAAAATGGAATTAATCACTCACATATATAATAATTTTGAGACATACCCCTATACATGACATTTTAAAAATAATGAAGTAATATTAGAATTTGAGAACAATATGATGAAATTAGATAGTGACAGGTATAAAATATAATAACAAAATTGTCTCTCTTAAAGACATTATATAGTATTAGAAACAGGAAAAAAGACAACATTTTTAATGTATTTTGCAAAAATTTATAAATTGTGTGTTATGATGGACATTCAAAAATTGAGAGAGAAACTTTTAATTAGCCCTGTATAGTCAATGTTGACAGTTTTTTATTAATTTTAGACATCAAGGTGAGATTCATGTTTATCAAAACCATTTTATGAGGAAAATCATGGCACTTAGTAAAAAACCCTTACCCCAGAAACATGAAGATCGAAGTTAAAACATGTAAATAACAAATTTTACGAAGAGAAATGTTTTCTAAAGAATACTAAGTTTTAAAGGAATAACATTGTAACAAGTGAGATTATATCAATTAAAATTTAATATTTTATAAAAACTATGTTAATCGGTGTAGACAATTAGAAAAATAAAAGACATTTATCATATTACAAGGGAATAATTACCTTTTCTTTAAATTCCTGAGATTTCAGATTTTTATCGTATTCCTTCAACAAAACCATGGATCGTATTTGAGATCAAAGAATCGATTTAAAGAAAGAAAAATCAATGGTTAATAACAATCGAGAAGCATACAAAGAATTAATAAGACGAACACTTGTAATAAAGGCTGTAATCGATTATATCTACTTATCGTAACATTTAATTAATATTTATGATTTCGTACAAATTTTATCTTGACATAAAATAGTGAATATATTTTTTTATTCCAAATATTTTATGTGATAAATTTAATTTATTATATATATTTAATGTTAATAAACCCAAAAAAAATTAAATGACGACAATCAAATATTTAATAAGATAATTCATTGATTCTATCAGTAATGATTCCTTGGTATTGATTTAAAATAAATAAAAAAGGAACAGAAGTACTTACCAATTGAAAATTTGATAAATGAATAGAATCAATAACTACTATCATTAATTGAAATTATTGATATGATTTCTGTATTACATACATAATAAGTGGGTTAAATTTTGATTTCAATTAGCTTTTATTCATTTTATTTTTATTTTCATTTACTGACTCAAAAAGTATTTTGATTTTAATTTACGTGTCTAATAAAGCTTGGTGTTATGTATTTACATATTCCTTTCACTTATTATATTTTGTCATTAAAAAATTGTTCACATTGAGTAAAATTGACCATTACTCACATACTTATTTATAAATATTTTCCTGTTGAATATATAATTGACAGGTGTCGCCCAACACTATGGATAGTTTAAAAGAAGGAAAAAGGGTTTTTATTAAGTGCAGCATGAAATACTTTCATCAAGGAATATTCTTGATGACAACCTCTCTTACGAAAATGAGATTTTAACAAAAAAAATTCTCATTTTCAATCACCGCAAGCTATAAACCCAAGAAAACAATAAGTATGGTCTAAGATAAAAACATTTATTATCTACATATAAACATATATTGTTTTCCAGATTTGGCTTAAATATTTGAGGTCATACACGAATCCATGCGAGTGATGAACAACGCGTCATGAACGAAAAAGGACGTATTACTAATATCTTCAAATAGGGATACGTCAAGGTGGGAACATCGTTTCAGTCAATTCCGTCCAAATCTGTATGTTAATTTACACATAATAAGGATTATAGGCTCCATATTATATGAAGATTAGATTGGAACATAATGCTTCAAACAAACAATATTAGAAATATATAGTTGCGAGTATCTGTGTAGACATAGAGGATTATACCCATATTTTAGATAGTTAATTCTATAAAAAAATTATTACATTTAGTTTTTATTTTGTGGTACTCGAAAGAAAAAGAACGCTCATGATGATCCACCATATCCCTTTGTCCCCCTATTTGCGATCGTTGAACGTTGGCGTTCAAGAAAAACGACCTATCGATTTTTGGTTAAGTACAATTGTGCCGGACGTTTTACTGTACTAAATTACACAACAAGCCGAGAGTTATGGTTACAAGCGAGTGCGCTAAATTTGTTTGTTTACTACATTTTATAATAGCGACGAGCGGTTATTCTTTGTAAAAACGCCTCTCTTTGAGGTTATCCTTAATTGTTATTGCTCCAGAAAACTCGAGAGCATTACTAGACACTATGAATTACTTGTCTTTCGGATTTTTAAGAAATCTTCTGCAAGAAAGTATGTAACAAATGTACAGGGTGTCTACAAATGCTATTGAAAGAAGAAAGCTTAAGTCGATTTGACGTAAATCACCTTAATTCAAATATCTTCGAAACGAGTTTCTGTTGAATATTATTATTATTTTGTACATTTATTTCTTACAATGTGCAATCACATTTCATGAGTTCGATTTTTTAATTGTAGAAATAAACTTCGTGTCTGTGTGGGATATTGGATATTTTGATTTATTATTTTTTGTCTTCTAAAAGGTCTCTATTTTGACATTTTTTCGAAAAAAATTTGCTTTTACCTGAAGTCTCGATGATGAGCCAATTTCCAGAAAAATCAATTTTTTGCTACGTTTGTGCATACGTTTCCATTACCTAACAATGAATTTATAAATTGTGGTAGATGGAGGCGGAAAACTATGTAATAATGTTCATTCATCAAAATTATTTTCAAATATAAATGAAAATTGTATATCTTAGTTTTAAAAGAGATGCCTACAGAATATTTTGTTATAATTATAACTATGTTTTGTAGATATAGGGAATCTCATATGAAGTAAATTGTTTTAAGAAAGATATGAATTTAAAATATTATAAAAGAAATATCGGATTTGACAAGAGATTGTTACTTCTAAGAGTTGCCAGAATCCACGTCATTTTTACAAAGTATTGTACCAATTAAAGACTATAGCTATAACTGCAAAAAATAATCTTAAGTATTTCTATTAAACCTTTAATACAGTTCTCGCCGTTTACTTAGATGTACTAGACAAGCGAGACAGCAATATCTATTATTTCACGTAAGACAGCAGTTGGTTAAGTGCGCTCGAACGAACACCCAATCACAAGAAGTACTCAGTAGCGGGCTAGGTTTAGTCTTTTGATAATGTCTCATCAAAGTGAAAACAAGCGTAAGCTTCGTCTACACGGACAAACTCGTGAAGTTATATTTAAAGTGTACAATTATTTTAAAACGGTTAAATGTGAACAAGACACTCTAACAGATGTAAAGATAAAAACATCAGAAGTGATAGGTAAGATAAAATTTAGATTTTATTAACACCACATTTTTACTTTTTGCATAATTATTTGGAATCAAAAACCACATATTTTTTATTTGAAATACGACGTTTCGACGAAGTAAATAGGTATAATGTGGTATAAAATAAAGTTTTTAAAAAAAATTAAATTGTAAAAATTCCTAAAATCTTTTTATCAAAATATAGATTTAATGTATATTAAAACGTTTAAACGATTCTCTCTATATAAAATATGTTCACTTAATTTGTATGTAATGGTTCCTAATGGATTTCCGGTTTTTAAATTTTACCTGCTTTCTAAGTTTTAATTCTTTGTTTACGTAGCGTTTAACAACTATAAATATATGGTTATCAACACATTTTCTTATTTATTGTATTTGAAAAAGCTTTAGTATTTCGAAATGCATCATACGTAATGAAATAAAAGTGGATATTAAGCACTATTTAATTTCGGTCAATTCATAAGAATTATTAATAGCTAAATAATGCAATTGTTTACAACTACCATTTGACAAGCAATTATTGTAGTAGAGAAAAACGTTAGCAAAACTTATCTTATTTTGCACATTTACTTAATAAATAAATGTACGATAAGTACCGACGCCACTGCCAATGGAACCTTATTTGTTTGACCAATGGTTGTCGCTCGGGCGGAGTTAAAATAACACTAGATTCGATTTGGTACATCTAAGTAAACGGCGAGAACTATATTGTACTTGCTTTCATGAACTCAACCTGACAACTATTTATTTTTCAATCCGAATCACTTTTACAAAATATATATTGTGTGGTTTTTTTGTTCGTTATAGAAACTTATTTTATTGAAACTAGATGTAACAGTGAATTTTGGTGAAAAAAGGAATTTGTAGAAATAAAGATGTCAATTAAAAAGATTTATATATAAGTCAAAAATAAATATTCTTAATACCACAACAGAAAATGGCGACTGCAACGTGGGGCAATAAAGAAGTTTTGAGAACCCAGAATATGAGTGAAAAAGAAGAAACAGAAGAGAAGGAAAGGCTATAGAAGGGATAGAAGCAACATTTATAGGAGATAGAAAAGTAACAAGAGAAGAAATGGAAGATACAGATAAGACAAGTAAAATTGTCGAAATAACTAAGAAGCAAGAAGAATCTAGAGACGAAATCGTAGCAGACATTGAAGAAGTAAACAAAATGAAGCAATTATTATACAGGATAACAAGGATAATAAACAAAAATAAAGTAGAAATGAATAAGAAACTAGAAGATCAATAAGAAAAATAATATAATAGAAATGATATGAAATATGATAAAATAAATGGTCCGTAAAGTCATGTAGAAAAATTAAAACTTTATAAAAATATTATATATAGATGTTGAGGTTAAATTGGAAGGGCAAAATAAAAAAAATAAAAAAATGGAGAAAAATTCAGAAAATCTTAATAAGATCAATAAATAGGTTGAATAAATAAAGAAGAAAACTGAAGTAATTACATAAAATATAAAAAAAATATATAATAATTAGGAGAAAGCGTGAAATGTGCTATAACTAGTATATAAGATAAATTAGCAGGAACAGTGGAAGAAGTGAATGGATATAAAGAACATAAAAACATTCTAATAAAGAAGTTAGCCTTATTATGGTGGTAATATAAAAGAACAATATTAAAAAAAGAAACAGATTTTGGGTTAGTGAAATAATTAAGTGTGGATAATAAAAAGAAAAATGAGATACTGGAAAATTTGAACTTAAAAAATCAAAATTTGCATTTTAATTATTTGTGAAGATTTCTTTGGATATAAAAATTACATGTATTTGTTATGGAAAGCTGATTGGAAAAAATTTGTCAATGTGAATTTTGATCTAAGAAAAGGATTTTAAGTGTTAAATTCAAAAAAAATCAATTAAGTACCTTTAATAAAAGTTGTATACAAATATTATTAACACATCAACAAAATATATCAACATATTTACATATATATATATATTTTGTAAAATTTTGAAAAAATGAATTTCGGATCTTATTATGTTGAAGGGTTACCAAACTTAAAATAAAAGATCATTATTTCTGAATTATAATAAAAATTTTATAAATTTAAATTCATTGAGTTCATAATCTGTAAAATTAGTAAAAGGTAGTAAAATTATAAAATATCTGGCATAGTGATAGAATATGCTTTCCTTAAACCCACAAACAATATAAATTTGTAGGAAAAGTTCTACATACCGACTTGAATAGAAGCCTTAAAAATATAGTTATTTTTAAAAAGAAACATGTTTTATTGTTTAATTTTAGAACATAAAAATTTTAAAGTTTGGTTTTTGAAAAAAGTCATATAATTAGCTGATTTACTTTGATTGATAAGTAATATAAGTCATAAATACATGTGTTTGTTCTACATTATCATCTCGCTTTAGGTCCAATTTCATTTTTCTTTTAATTTTGATAAAATTAATTCAATTTAATTCCGAATTTTGTTTGTTATTTATCACCAAATTTACAAATTTTAAAAGTCACCAAATTAAAAATTACTTAATCATTCTATTCCACGTTTCACTAATAAAATCGTTAAAATATAGGAACAACATTTTCCATGAAAAACTTTTCTTCATATCACCTATCAATCTTTTTCTCTTTTTTTAATATCATTAGAAACCGAACGTATTGTGTTTGTCGATAAAAAAGTATGTTAGCAGACCTGAACTAATTGAAAGCACTCAATTTGGGAAAAATAAAACGTGAGCTTTAAACGAAGTGAAAGGGAATTAATAACAACCACGACAGGATATCAGGTAAAGAGATTTTTCCTGGAAATCACAGACTCTCGATATATCAAGTTCTTTCACGGTTTCCACCCGTTAATAGAATGAGTGAATAAATACGAAAAAGGTAAATACAGCTGATGGTATGATGGTATAATTATGTAGTACCTACATTAGTCATAACTGATTTTTTCCCCCTCTTTATTTCTAATCGTTTTCGTTTTGTTATTCCTCAAGCAAATCGTCTTGCCCTCTTTATGAAGATGATGTTAATCCATGAAGGAACCTGTTTTAATATCTATTCATAGTGTAACATTCAATTTGTTTTTTTTTTCGAAATTCTCCTTATTGTTTACAAATAGCGCTTTAGAACTATTCCAATGTAATATTTCCTATCTTTGCAATTTATACTATATTCATAAATAAGATTATTAGCTGTTCTATTCTTTCTGGAATTCTATAAATACTGTTGATAACTTAAAATCTCTATGATTTGATTGTAGCAAAATGAAGTTATATCTACTGGGCTTAAAACTGACAATTTCTTAGTAAGAAAATCTCCGCTGGATACAAACTCTGTAGTTAAAGTTAAAGTTGTTCCTTAACCGTTTTTTTTATTTTACCTGTTATATTTTTGGTTTTCATTTCTCTTATCTACTGGGTGTTGGACCATACTGTATATTAAAACGCTTTGCCAGACTGTGGAAATTTTGATAAGTATTAGTTATCTGTCCTTATTTAAACAAACTAATATTTATTATCTCAATAAAACTCAAAATCAATACCACACAACGTCTTAATTGAAAAAGTGGTAACTACTAGTTTCGGTTTCAGGTTTATAGCAAGACGAAATGAACAATATCAAAATTGAACTTGTACGTTACCATCGAATTAATTGGAACGATATTTTTACCTCCGAGACGCCAACTTAAAAATATTGGAGGGGAAATTGTAATAGATCCTCACTTCTTCATAATGTATTATGTTATCCTCGTATGGGTATAGAATCATGTATAGTATTTAATATTTCTTTTGAACCTGTATAGTAAATCGCTAAAGTTGAAATAAAGAAACTTTCAATAAACATCAATAAGACGTGCAGCTCCACAACTAGTATCGGTTTTTTTATCTTTTCTCTCTTCCACATCTTTTACAGTCTGGGTTTGGTTTTCTATTGATACAAATGGGAACAAATACGTTTGAAGTCTGAAGTGACCTCAAAAGGATTCCAACGATTAACCGAAGTTGCTGTCTGGATTTGTTTAGCAATCACCTAGATTCGGGTTAGCAATTGATTATATTTGACCAGCCTGCAGCCTCCATTTCCCTTCCCTTATCTACTTAACGCCTTCTGTAGCCACTAAATTTAAATATTTACGAAATTTGCGCTTTGCTAATCTTACGAGGGTTAATCAAATATAAACGGGCCTTTAGTGGTTGAGCATTGGGAAATGTATGTGTTTATGATTGGGCACTTATAAACGGTAGGTGGGAATACCTAGAGTAGGGAAACCACATAAGCTGGCTTGTTCTGTGCTTAATTTAATACCCCTTAAGATTAATGAGAGGAGTGTGCCCTTCTCCGTTGAACAACGCATCATTATAAAGTTCCTCGTCTGTGAAAACATGAAACCAGTAGAAATTTACCGCAGACTGCATACCCAGTTTGGGGAACCTACCCTTGCATGGTTCAGAGTGAAGATTTGGTGCAACGAATTCAAGCAAGGAGTAAACGTGTTGCGAATCAAGCGCATCCCCGTCGTTCTCACACCAACGTGATTAATGAAAACATTGAACGTGTTCGTGAGCTTATTGACTAAGATCGACGCTACACTCTACTTCAAATTTCGCAAAAACTTGGTGTCAGTTATGGAAATGTACAATCAATCATTAGAAAGCAGTTGGGTTTTAGAAAAATCTCAGCACGTTGAGTTCCAAGGTTGCTGAATGAAGATCAAAAAGCCGCACGAGTTCGTATTTCTAAATTGCTTCCAACTCGTTTTGAAGAAGAAGGGGATGCTTTTTTGTATAAAATTGTCACCTGTGACGAGATTTGAGTGCATAATTACACCCCCGAATAAAAGCGTGCAAGCATGGAGTGGCGAAATAAAGGCGAAGCAAATCCCGTGAAAGCCAAAACTCGATTGTCCGCGGGGAAAGTGTTGGCTACGGTTTTTTGGGACGGAAACCTACTACTGTGGTCTCTTGGATCAAGTTAAGCTTCAGTATCGACGCAAAAAACAGGGTTGTCCTATCCGCGAGGTTTTGCTCCTCCACGATATCGCCAGGTCCCACAGAGCAGCTGTAACGCAACAGAAACTGGAATATACTTGATCATCCACTTTACAGTCCAGACTTATCGCCATGCGATTTTCAGATGTTTGGACCTCTCAAAGAAGCATTTGAAGACAAGCTATTTGAAATCAATACACGTCCAAATTCATTTTACGAGAATGGAATGAAAAATTACCACAACGTTGGTATGTATAATATGTATAATAGGAGAAGGAAATTATATGGAAAATTATTTGTAGAAATGTAGCTGTTTCCTGTAAAATAAGTTTTGTTTATACAAAAAGCTCGTTTATATTTGATTGACCCTCGTATTTGAGAAAGATATAGAATTTTCCGTCTTGATAGCTGCCAATTTGTTGAATTATACATCATAAATATTTTATAAATTATAAGGATACTAATGAAAAAATTTCAAGGCAACAATGCATTGTACATTTCTAGATAATGTTTTGGGTATGTATAAGATAACACATCGAAAATTTTCAAATATCTCCTTAGATTATTTATTATCAATTATTAATTGCTAAATATATACTACATGAAGCACAATTATTTTTTAAAACTAATAAATGTCGATTTGAGCGCTTCGGTGATTTATTTCCTAATATATCGACGTTTCATAGAAGCTTTGTATGAAAAATATCTAATTAGAAAAGTAAATGTGGACACAATAGCAAACAAAGGTCATAGAGGTGAAATTATCAATAACTTGTTGATTCACTCGCTTGTGCCACATAGTCTATGAGCTTAGGTTTACCTGGTTATATTATTTATTAGTAGTTTAGTTAATTCAATATTTGACTTTGTTACTGTATTGCATTTTTTACATAGAAAGAACTTTTAAATTTTTATGTACTTACAGTATTTCTATACTAAATTGCAAAAGCTCAAAAAAAACTCATAAAGATAAAAAAAAAAACATTCATGGGCGTAGGTGCTTAAGTATCTACATAAATGTGATATTCGTGTAAATAATCAGAAAAATATTTTATACGCAGTGTGTAATTATGATCCACTTTTAGTTTTATTAATGAATGAAATGTTTAATTTTTGAGAATATTTAATTTTTACAAATTAAAAAAGTTTCAACATTTTTTGTAATTATGTTACCAGATATTATTATTCAATGAAATTAGCTCAGTCTTGTTTGTACGAGAAAATTAAATAATCTTAAACAAACGTTACCAGTCCTATTCAGCAAAAACCTCAGATGACATTAAAAATTATTGAAAGCAGATTAAACTAAAAATTAACTTTAATCGAAAAATAAAAAAAAAATCTTAAAGCCAAATCAGAGAGAGAAAAGAAAAGAAAACTGCTTCCATTACAATAGTGAAAATAAATAAATTCTGTAAATAACTTTCATTATGTAAAAGATATAGACTAAACAACTAGTTGTTTGGTTATTTAAATAAAAATATTGTTAACTATGTTTATAAATTCTTAACTGTACTTCACTGGTAGTGCAAATATTATGCCTTACTGAATAATAATAAAAACACCAGTGCCACTCAATGGTTGATTGGTTAAAAAATAAGTAATCTCCTCCATTCTGTTGCTAGAATATATTTTTTGTGCTGTTTAATGCAAATAAACCAGAAATAAAAAAAATAGTTTTTGATTAAGTCAAATGTTGAACTATTTTACTTAAATGAGTTCATGCAGTTTTATTGCTATGTTTTTTAATCACAGTAGATGAATTACATAGTGCCCTTTATGTGTGATATTATTTAGAACTGAGTTAAGAAGTTCAAATATGCATATAATATGTACAATATTTAAAATAGAAATACTATAACAAATATAAAAAATAAAAAAAATCACAAAAAAATTTTTTTAGTTGCACTAAAAAGTTTTCATTTAAAATACCCTTATTTAGTTATTACATATAATATTTAAATATAATATATTTCGGTCTATTTATCATTTAATTAACATTATTAAAACACATAATACTTTAAATACTATAAACAAATTTAATTACAAATTAAATAGAGAAAACTGGATACATTATTAACAAATAATTAATCAATGTAATGACAATTAATTTGTTAAATGGATAGTGAATACATTAACAAATTACATTCAAACAATTTAACGATGTTTGCCGTAAAGCATAAAATGGTATTTACGCTGGTGCAATACTGAAAACGTATTTTCAAAGTTATTTTTGCACAAAATATTATAAAAAGTAGACAAAATATTGAAGAATAGAAGTCATTTTAAAAAATATATGTTTCTATGATGAGTCGTAACGGGAGGGAAATTTGGAGTTATTTTTTTTATGAAATAGTTTAAATTCTTTGTAAATTCCACATTTTAAATAATCTACCATTTATTTAATAGATTTCACTTTAATAAGGAAATTTGGTGAATGCATATCCTTTATCAGCCAGAATTTTAATACTAAATTGCAAATTTTGGTGAATGGAATTAATGAAACTGGTGGTTACGCCAACACCCGATTTTCAAACATAAGGCGGACTCCAAGTACTTAATATATATTTATGCATTTATTTTTCTCTACATTTCTAGAATTACAATTATAAGTACATTGTTGGACTCGCTGGACCTGATTCAAAACCCACTGGTTCACCCTGTTGGAAGAAACTTATTTTTACAAATTATAAATTATGGTGTATGCTTCAACCTCCACCAAAATTTATTATTTTCTCTTCAAATTAATGCAGGACCTTTTATGTCATTAACGACAGTACTTTTGAACAGAAAAATAAAAATTTCTGTAAAATACCGAAAATCAAAAAGAGAATGCTGGTAAACTCAGACGAGATGCGGAAAATTTTAGAAAATAGTATTTTTTGGTTTAGGGTTATCGAATCTTTGATTTTATATGATTCAGCCAAAAATTTTAGTCGCGAGCTTTTGTTTTATTCTATCAGATACATTTTAATTGTTATACGAGTCACAGTAAAGAGCGACATATTAAAAATATTTTCTGCTGTTACATCTAATCACAAAATTAAATTTAAATTAGTTCATTGAAGGTAATAGAAGTTACCATTAAATGCCACATAAAATTTTTAGAGACACTGCAACCTACACTCTATTTGAGTTTCAAGTTACTGCTTTTTTAAGTTATAAAAAACATAAAATTATTAGTGAATGGTTCCAGAAATTAATCTACTGTTTTTTTATTCAAGTAAAACTAATAAGTAAATAGAATATCAAAAATTTGTCATAAAAATTAAAAGTTTTCCGTTAAACTAAATTTTTTAAACTTTTTGGCATAAGTCAAGCTCTCAGCCTGTAGAATTACAAATATTTACACTAATATAAATTTGTGTACAGTTATTTTGTGTTGTAATATATTATTATCATTATATTTATTATTCACGATAAGTCATTAAAAGAAATAAGTTTCAACATTATTTGTATACATATTATTATTTCAATTTATATAATTATGTATGACAATTTATGTTTCACACAATTTCTAAAACTTCTCTAATGAATGTTAAAACAATTAAAGTAGTTTGCCAGTTCGTATTCAAACTTCCTTATACACTCTCAAACTTTATTCGTCGTGAATTAGTTCAGAAAACCCGCTGACTACTGTTAAAACTTTCAATATATTTATGCTAACTATTGGTACAATTGTTGTTAACGAATACTGACAATGAAGAAAATATTTAACACCATCTCAGTTAAATATAATATAAAACGTGTTTAATTTAATCAGTTGCTACTCATGACTAATACATGGTTGGGATAAAGTATGGATCCAAGTAAATATCTTTAATACGAAACGGACGATATTTATGAAATCTTACAAATAAGTGCATGGGGCAAAATACAGCTGATGTACATTTTTTTGTAATATACTTCCGGTTTAACAGGAAATACCCTCAACTTTTTTCATTTAAATGGGACACCCTGAATATTTTTGCAGATTTTGAAAGAGCTTGTTATTTCTCGAATTTGTACATACGGGTTTAGTGGAAATAATTTGTAAAAACGAGAAATAACTCACTTTTATTTGTAGAATAAGTAAATTTATTTATTGCACTTGGAAAATTTCATAAATATCGTCCGTTTCATTTTAAAGATATTTACTTGGTTCCATACTTTATCCCAACCCTGTATAGTATTATTCCATTTGTACATATTTTTATCTGCAAGATATAGTAAAATTTATTCATAATATCAAATCACTATTTTATTGTATTTTCAGCTGAGTAACTTGGTTTTAATGAATTTTAACTCAATCTTAATGTTATTTTTACTGTGTTACGCCATTGGATCACAGCGAAAATGTTGAGTTTTTGACACAAACACAGATAATATCGACCCTACTAATGGCCAATGAACTTTGATGGAGAAAACTTATTTGAAAATAGAAATATCACCGGCAGAAGTTTATAGATACGGCGTCACAGAGTAATCATTCATTAATGTTTTTTAGTATATTAGCAAATGGTTTCAGAAATGTACCAACACCAACTCACAATCAAGGTAATAAGTATATGTATGAATTTATAACGGTTGGTTTCTTGTATTTCCGCAATGAATTAATTAATGGGCTAGCATTGTCGGGCCTACTTAACAATCTAACGCTGTGAGAGAAAATTAAGTTGGGGTTATTTATTCAATGACATTTATCTCACCCTAAATTCGGACGGTGGTTGACAGGATAGTTTCTTTTTCTAGTGAGAATGTATCTGGCGGAAGTCTCTTCCTCTACAAAATGGAATCCAGGAGTGGCTCGAACGAACTCACCACTTTCCCTTGACTTAAGTCACTTCCCAAAAAATGTTTTTCAGGCGCTTAGCGAACGACTTCCGACTGTTTCAGCGGTTAGACTCAAAACCAAAAATTTGTATATATAGACCGTATATATCTACCTATTTTACCCCCAAATGACTTACAGCCTGTCAACCTAGAAACTGAATTAAAAAAAATTTCTAAACCGCCGGAGGACTCGGCTTTGAATCCTCTTATCGACGACCCCATACCGACTAAATAATGTTTTTTCATTCACA